>JABUIW010000214.1:6090194-6125935 GCA_013363375.1 Menidia beryllina
GATAGATAGATAGATAGATAGATAGATAGATAGATAGATAGATAGATTAACTTTTTTCCATTACAAACTTTCATTACCACCATGCAGGTAAGAATAAAACAATATTTCAGTCGATTTAAATTTCCCAACCACTACTTTTGGACACTCATGTTAACTCACCATCAGTTTTCCATCCTCGACAAATAAACACAAGTCGAAAAAATGACGTGAAACAACCTCAGCACGTGAAAAAACGTTGCTCTGTAGATGTGTTGAAGGTATCTGCGGTTTCTCCCTGAGCACAGCGACTCATTTCCAAAATCTCCGCAGGAAAACCCTTGAAGAAGAGAGTGCGTCCGCCCCTTGGAGCGGCAGAGCAGCGGACTGCTGCGCTTCCGGCTCTTCTTGGGTACCAAAGTGAGAGCAGTGGTGCAACAGAAGCTTTTTCCCCCCTTAATATTGTTGTGGTCACAGTGGGTTGCTGTCGAGAATTGGATGTTAGTTTTTCTAATACCAGAAACTAAAAGCCAAAACCACAGGAAATGATTTAACTGACTTTGAAAGTCTGCTTTTCTGTGGACTCTGTCGTGGTGGGCTGCACCTGAGTGGGCCCAAACTGTTCTCCCTACAAGCACTGAAGTCGCTAATGAAACTGTCCCTTATGCTTCTATGTGTATGACCTTACTGGAGTTTTTATTTATATTTGGGTATCTAGTTTGTAAAGTTGGGGTGTTGCGTTGACGTTGAGGCAGGGCTCACAAAATGCAAGTTTGATGCCCTCTGTTGGATCCAGATTGCAACGCATGAAAAAATACGACTGTTTTAAACATCAGAGGTCAGAAAGTAAACTTTTTCACCATTTTATTACTCGATTAATATAGGAATAGATCAAGCATCGGGTTGTAGATTTCCCAAAAAGCAAAGTTGGCCTAACAATAAACAACCAGAGACTTACTATACAAATGGGAGTAGATACAAATCAACAGAATCAAACCGAGGCTGTTTAAAAATCTATGTGCTGACAGATAAAGAAAATACATTAACTTAAAAAATAAACAGTGAGACACTGTTTATTTGTTGGTTTCCTGCGTTCAAGAAAAAAAGGGTGTTGTTCGGCAGCTTACAGCTTAGCCCTGACATAAATCCTTTAATGCCATATTTTATTCTGCAAGTTGATAAGTGAGCAAAACGGAAGCTCACTCTAACAGAAGAAAAAGATCCGAAAAGAGTTCAAGTTGGTAAGTTGCAATACGAGTCAAAGTCAGTGTTGTCACAGCTTTGATTTGACCAGGTTTAATGTAGTTTAGGACTATAACCAAAGCGCGGCGCTGTGCGGACTTTTTTCTTGTTCTTTCTTATTTCCTTTCTTTTTTCCCAGTAGAACAAAGGTGATGTGAACTCAACTTGACTGAAACTGACAGACATTTCCAAAAGCCTTGCCTAATGCGAGTCCCGGCTGAGACCCGTGAAGCGCACACTGAGACTGGAGGCACCGAGAATCCACCACCCGGTGCTCCAAAATGGCTCAGCAGGTATGTGCGGGGCTGCTGTACGAAGAACAGTCCGAGAAAACATTCCTTTCACTGCCTTCCGTCATTTTCAGTCAATCAGTGAAGAAGGGACATCGTTAATTCACCCCACAAAAGCACCCCGGGAGCCCAGGAGTTCCATGTTATCTGCGTGTTTCAACTTCATCAACTCCATCATAGGATCTGGAATAATAGGTAAGACGTCTTTACGACAGTCCTCCAATACATGCGATCAGTTAGGAGGATAACTATCGTTATTTATTTCAAAGTCCAAAATCTCAGTGGATATTTGTGAAATAAGAAGTTGCCATAGTTAATATTGGTGCAACAAGGGGCAGCTTTCATTCAGGCGCTGCAGCAGCATCATATGACTGGCGCCTGTTGCCCCCAGCTGCCTCAAACCTTTAACCCCTGCTGTTCACAATGTTCATGCTCAACATCCAGGTTTTGTGGACACCATATTTATTATAAAAGACAAATGAAGTTTAGCCATTTGAAGCTTTATCACTTGGTTCAGGCTGGTCATCCAGGCTCCAGCTGAGGTCCAACCAGCACTGTGCTTTTTAAAACCAGGTTTACCATATGCCTTGAACCAGGCGGGGCTCCCCTTTGGCCTTCTTCTTTTGATCACTGTTGGGGTCATCACAGGTTGGTTTTTCCTGTTAGAAGATGTGAGTTCATCAATTTATACATAAACAATCATCAACACAAATAATTGTTGTTTGTGATTTTCATGACAGACTACTCAATCATTCTTCTAATAAAAGGAGGAAACCTGTCAGGATCAAACAGTTATCAGTCACTGGTACAAAACACATTTGGTTTCCCTGGATTTCTGATTGTGTCTGTGCTGCAGTTCCTTTATCCTTTCATTGGTAAGTTGTCACAAATGAGGACGACATGAAATTAAGTATTAAATCATGCATGCTTACTTTCAGTAATAAAACACTTCAATTAAATGTATTATTTTCTTCAGCCATGATCAGCTACAACATTACAACTGGTGACACACTGACCAAAGTTTTTCAGAGAATACCAGGAGGTAGGAGCAAAGCCATGTTCATTTGTGGTCCAGCATTCCTGATACTGCACATATGATCTTAACAATGATCCTGTCTGTGTGTTGTATTGGCTTGTGATGTTTTGCAGTTGGTCCAGATCACATACTTGCAGAGCGGCACTTTGTGATCTTGCTGTGTACATTTCTCTTCACGCTGCCGCTCTCGCTTTATCGAAACATAGAGAAACTTGGGCGGGTGAGGCTGATTGTAGTAGAACTGTTTGTGTGACCTACGGATCATCAAGCTGCCTGTAACACATCCCAATGTGTTAACCAGGTGTCCTTCCTGTCAATGGTGCTGACCCTTACCATCCTTGTCATTGTAGTCATCAGAGCAGCCACTCTTGGACCCCACATGTAAGAATGACTATTACATAAATCTATTCTTAATTCATTCTTAATCTATTAAATATTGACATACATGTTTCTATTTGTGATTACTTAATCTAAATGTCAATTTTTAGCGTCCCGACAGAGGATGCATGGGCATTTGCAAAGTGGAATGCTATTCAGGCAGTTGGTGTAATGTCTTTTGGTGAGTTTTTCTGCACGGTTTAGATACAGCAAACAGTTAAACAGTATATAATATGTTCACCCACTGTTAGTCATTATAGATTGCCACTGCCTTAGCAAATGAAACTTAAAAGTGCACAATGCAATCTATAAAATGTAAATCTCAGATCAAGATACTGTTGCCTGCTATCAGAGAGGCGTTTTTTCTTTCCAAGACACAGCCAATGCCACAAATAAATGGAGGTTCTCTTTCAGAATTCAGCATTGTTTTGAAAGAGTGGCTCACAGCCCTGAAATGTATTATTTTGCACAGCTTATTTTAATCCCAAGGGAAAAAAACAAACACCTGAAACAGTTTTTACAGTGTCTTTTCTGCAAACTGAATTCTGATATTCTGTCAATTCCTGCCCCTTTAGCCTTCATATGCCACCACAACAGCTTTCTGATTTATGGCTCTCTGATCCAGCCAACGCTAGCCAACTGGTCTCGGGTCACACACATTTCTGTAGGCTCAGCTCTAATAATCAGCACCGCCTTTGCTGTTGCCGGCTACACGACCTTCACCGGCTACTCACAAGGTATTAACACAACATTTATAGTGGTCATAATTCTCCCAGTAGATCAGTTCATGTAAGCGCCCATTGTTATTTTAAGTAACGTTGACTTTTCAGGAGACATATTTGAAAACTACTGCAGAGATGATAACCTGGCAACTTTCGGTCGCTTCTGCTTTGGATTCAGCATAATAACCACATTTCCACTGGAATGTTTTGTTACACGAGAGGTTAGTGGAACTCTGATCTGTTAAGTTCTATACTAGTTTATGCTGTGGGTTTATATGAAGAGAATATCTATCAAAACAAATAAATGCCGCAGTGCTACTCAGTTAGAAACATGACATCTGTTGCCTCTGTTTTCTCTAAAGGGTTTGTCCATCATCTTTTTCAGCTCTTGAATAGAACCAATTTACTGTAAATACGTATATTTTCTTGTCAATTTCTTCAGGTTGTTTCGAATGTTTTTTACAGTCGTGATCTTACAAAGGCTGAGCATGCAGCCATCACCATGCTCATAGTCATAGTCTGTACATCCATTTCTTTGGCATATGACTGCCTCGGAGTCGTTCTGGAGCTGAATGTGAGTCAGATCTGACCTGCCAGTCCATTTCTAGATTTACAAGCTTGTTTAAGTATAAGCAAAGTCAATGCTTGAATTTTATTCTGTTTTTCTCTGCCATCCAGGGTGCTCTGAGTGCCATCCCTCTGATCTTCATCATTCCATCTGCGTGCTACCTCAAACTCTCCCCGGGCCGCTGGTTTCAGGGCGGAAACCTGATTCCCGTCATGTTGATGATAATTGGCCTGTTTTTCATGATCACTGGTCTGACCATGACGGGCCTCTACCATCTAGACTGCTCGCACGGCGAGGAGATGTTCTACTGTGCAGATAGAAACACCTCTGGCACCGTGCCACCTGGATGAGAGAAAATGCTTTGGTGATATATATTTAGTTGTCTTAACTTTGCCCTTCATTGCAACAGCGTGTTTATGTTTTGTCACATATTTACTGTTGGTTTCCCTGAATACGGGCTCCTTTGCTTCATTTTAAGACCATTGTATGCTTTCAGAATTAGTGAAACTATTCGGAAAAGATCATTCTGGCGTAATGAAATACTTCTGTTTTTCATTTGTTGTGAAAGCCTTTAAACTCTGCAAAGTCCCAGTGGATGAATTGCACAGGCGACTATGAGTCCGATAGCCCAGTAAAAATGTCTGACCTCTTTAAAGTTCAGGGGGTTGAATGTCTGTTGTCATAAAATCTTAAGTTGTATTTCCTGAGAAGAAGATGGGGAGCAGCTTAGTATCACCTCTAGTGTTAGAATCAGATGTTCTGCTATCACGTGTACATATCATATTAAAGGGTGCACAGGCTTTGTCTCATGTGTTGTAATGTTCAATTTACTCTTTTTAAGAAGTAGTAACAAGCTTGGACATGTAACTGTGGATTAAACACAGGAGGGAAGCCCCCATGATCTTTTTTGTTCACAACACAACACGGGGTTCAATATAAATGCCATTTGATAATAAAATGTTTAAAGATCATTTCTATGAGTCATTTTTTTAACTCCAGTGTGTTTTTTGTTTTTTATCATTAAGAAAGCTATTTCAGATGTTCCGCTAGTATAACAGAAAACTAACTGAAATACTACTGAGAACATTCCATTACTAGACTTGAAATATCTCAAGAACCTAACATTGTACATAATCAGGTAGCATAATGAGGTCCTTGTTTTTTTAATTAAAAATCAGATGCTTCAGGATCACAAAGACAAAAAATCAATTAAAAAAAATCACAATTTAGCAACGGGCGGCTCGGTGATGTGGATGTTTGTCCTTGTGTGTCTCTGTGTGGCCCTGGGATGGACTGGCGGACCGTCCAGGGTGTACCTGCCTCTTGCCCGGTGACTAGTGGGATAGACTCCAGTCCTCTCCCAGCGACCCCATTAGGGAATAAACGTTTACAATAATGGATGGATGGACAATGTAGCACATCAATAGGTATAATAGTCAAGAAAGTCACAGTGAAACTCAGCTGATTTATTATAGACAATCTTTTATCGTATTTCAGTGAAAATACATTGCTAACTAAGGCTTGTTATAGCTTTGTAGCAGTATTTTTACCAATTCATGAGCGGGTTGTGACACTATATCACTTACATTGTATTCGAAAAACTACATTTTTTTTAAATAGATTGATATATAACTTAGCATATACATTTATTCCAGGGAATGATGCATTGCTTTATCACTTCTTCAATAGGTGGCCTAAATGAAATTCTCCACCCAGTGTGGAAGGACTGGTGGTTTCCACATTCAGCCACATGATGTCAGTGTGGGCAAACACACAGCAGAAAGGAAGTAGGAAAAATCAACACTGACTTGTTTAGAATAGTTAGTTGTTATTTTTATTTGGTAAGAATGTGTTATCTTTAAGAATCAAGGTCGTAGTGACTTATTATTATGTGTTTTCCCCCCAAATAGCACTTGTGTTGGTTCCCAGTTCCCTTCGGGGCTCTGATGAATGTGACGGCTCTGAGAAACGCCCCAGCCTTCACTGCCCGGCGCTGCGATGCAAGCTGTCACACAAAAGTTGGCACAGTTA
The DNA here is from genome assembly GCA_013363375.1 of Menidia beryllina. Lineage (NCBI taxonomy): Eukaryota > Metazoa > Chordata > Actinopteri > Atheriniformes > Atherinopsidae > Menidia > Menidia beryllina. The sequence continues at coordinate 6,096,438 of JABUIW010000214.1, forward strand.
GGTGGCCCGCAGTGTCAAGACGGGAAATAATGCATATCTGATCATAAGGAGCTCAAAGGAAGGAGGGAAGTGGATAGACAACACACAGGAATGGTTTCGTAAGAGGCGTTAAACTTAATACTTCAGAGACTTTCTAGTTGAAGCCAAAGTCTGTTTGCTGCTGTCTGCACCCTCATGAACTCTGATGGAAGTGGACAACTGCTTTGAAAACCAAATTTATTCATGGTAAGTAAAAATGCGACAAGTCGAAGGTGTCATCTCCGTTGTCATGAAGGAAGAAACGGTTAACAAGACCGAGAAACGGATGACCTCATGTGGGATTCGCCCACATTTCGGTTTTTGCCCGTTTATGTCACTGAAAAGCTGCAACTTAGAGCAGCTTTTGCAACGTTTAGTATGACAACCCTCACTGAAAATGAACTGTGCTTTTTGTTTGTGTTTGACTAGTGCGAGGGATTTTGTTAAGCCAATGAGTTTAGTCATGGATGATCATGGATCCCAGTCCCATCCGAGGAGCTCTAGTCAGAGGTATGTGCCACAGAACGGATCTGTAGAAAAACAGCTATAATAACAATGTTTTATTTGTTTTTTTACTTGGAACGGGAGTAATGATATTATTGGACACATTTTCTGCAAATATTTATTTCCAACTTTTTTATTTAGATTTTTTTTTTGCACACATAAAAAGCATCTACCTGTGAGCCGTTTGTGGGCTGCTGGCAACAAACTGCATCACATCTCCAGCTGTTTTCCCAGCTGTCTAAGACATGAACAGAGTGCCACCTTTGTCACGTAACGCATCCGCATCACCAACGTTCAGCTTACATTCCTCTCACTCACTACGTCTCAGCGGAGTCACAGTTGTTGCAGACGTTTCGACCTCTGAACTCTCCTCATTTCCTGCTCTCAGAGTTTTACTGAGAAATTGCCTCCACCATATGTAGAGGGTCATGGGAACTATTTTGTAGGCAAAACATTCTGCCTCTGTCCCTGTGATGAGGCTGATTGTTGTGGAAGTCCTGCCTTGTCTGAGGTTAAAACTAATATTCTGTTGTGCACTGATTCAATCTGATTATATTTGTAAAATTGAAAAAGGGCTATTTGACTCAATGGAATTTCCCATCAGTTTTGGTCCATGGAGTTGGAGATGATGTCAACTGCTTGTATTCCAGTGGTTGGAATCATTAAAAATGGGTGAGTGAGTTTCCAGGGCTTTCTTACAGTCACTGCTCACTCTTTTGGCATTTGTAGGCAATCTGCCGAGATTTTGAGATTTTAAATCGAGGTGAGTGGAGACTTTGAGCACATGAAAGTTTCCAAGCTTGCGCTCCATTATAGTAGTGCAAAGTTTCCACTCATGTCCCGAAACGCTGTCATTTCCCATTTGTAGAAATAATAGTCATGCACAGATCATTAAAAAAAACTTTGGTGTGAGTTTTGTTCATATTTCATAAATATTGTGTAATCTGAGAGCACAGCCACGCTCCTTGGCAGGAGAGAGTAGCAGACTGCTCCAGCCTCTGTGGTTTTAGTATGATTTGAAAAAGCAAACCACACTCTTCCATATGCTGCCAGGGTGTGGTGGAAGACATATTCACTCTCTTATTGCTGCCATCTTTTATTTGGGCTGAGTAAACCTGCTGATTATCCCTGTTTCAGATGCAGCCGTAACCCCCACCCTAAAGCAGGGCTTCATTTGTTATCCAAATACAGACGCTGCCAGAAACACTTTGCCGGTTGTGTTTGAGCAAGGATGTTACTTGCATACAAGCACATGCATATCATTTCACTTGTCTGTCTTAATCGGATCACAAAGTGGTGTTTCTTAATAGCTTTGAAGAGGGAGTTTTTTTTTTCCAGTAAAAATAATCATTGCCATAACTCTGCTAATTGTCCAGAACTGTTCCTGTTTGCTCCTTCCCTCCAGCAGTGCAACGCTCGACGCTCTCCCTGCTAATTGGACACACCTTAAACCATGATCTCACCAGGCAGGCTTCCTTCAGGGCAGAATGTGGAATTAGTTAAGGCATCGTGAATCCCACAGCTGTTTCAGGCAGTCCAACGGCACAGATGTTCACATGTGTGCACAGATGAAAATTATGGCGAGATTGACAGCTGAAGCTAAGATATTCCAAGAATTTGAGCATGTGGAGTTGAAGCACCGCAACCAAAGTCAACGTGAAAAGATCACATGGGCTGAACTGGGACTAAAGCGTATCACATTAGTCTCTCCTTGTAGTTACCCGCAGAAACACTAAGGCTGTCCTCATTTAGGATGATCTATTATCGGGCTGACGGGTCCCTGCTCTGAGAGAGCACGCTCTGATCTTCTGGGCCCAAAAGCCAAAAGTAAAGAGTGTCATTCCAAAGCATTTACCTACCAGATGGAACAAAGTTAGAGGAAAATCTGTGTTAAAGCTCAAGCAGAAACAAGCAAATATGTTTTTCTCATAATTTTCCTTGCCCTAGAAGTCTAGCTGAGACATAGTATAATAAAATTCAGAGAGCAGGGAATAATGGGTCGTCTTTGTTGCCACTGTGAAGCCAACGCATTGACCATAAATACCACCGCATAGTTCTATATGGACAGTCATGAATTATATTAAGGGCAGTTTGGATATAATACCTAATTTTCCTCTAATATGAATAGGCAAAAGAATGATCTATTTCACTTGCATTGATGTTGATCACAGCCTGTTGGAATGGATTTGGCGCTCAGGTCCTGATTGTATACAGGCTAAATAGACTGGAAGACTTGGCCCCTCTTTGTTTCTGTTATACACTTTTTCAGGCCATGACAGTTGAATGCCTCCCACTCTCAGCCTGTGTAACATTCACAATGACCTCACTTGAATTACTTCTTTGTGCGCTCTCAATAGGAAATTTTGCATATCTCCAATAACATTCAGACATTTCATGTGACAAAAGAACAGATTGCCTCAATTTGCTTGACCTTCATTATCTGTGTTTGTCTTGTTGAGATGAGATATTTACAGATAGAGGCCAGTCTGCCCTCACTGGCATTGCAGAGTTTCCCAATGATCTATTTAACAAGAAATGAAATGCTCTTTTTTTTCAAATTCAACATCCTAAATACAAGCTTGGACTAGTGTTTAGATATCAAGGGAAAGCTGATGTTGGAAATATGAAACTGCACACCATGACATGCTTCTCTAGATGGCACTGTCAGTGTTCCTGTATTTGTGATGTAGTCCTCCAGCCAGTGAAGCAACCACATATTTTGTCGTGGCAAAGTTGGCACCTTTATTTTAAAACTTCCCCAATAGCAGGCTGCCGAAGATCAGTTCCTAATAAGGGGTAAAGAAAGCTTTAGTGATGCACAAACAGGCAGCTGTGGAAGTTTCAGCGAGGACATTGGCACTGCCAGCAGGCATTAGTAAGTGAAAAAAGATGAGCTGCTTTGTATTCAAGATACAGACAGTTTGTCTGTCCAGCTGTTTCTTTGAGGTGATGTAACTGTTAATTTAATCTATTGCCATATATTATTTTAAGACTAGAGGCTAAAGGAAATGTACTTCCCCTCCTTAGATTTAGTAGAGGTCTGTTGTGTCTGCTTTGAGATTGTTTATGAGAAAATACATGGAATACTCATAGTTTACACTATTGTATTGACTTTTTAAAATGTAGAACCAGTTTGCGTGTCTTCCTTTAAAACCCCAGTTCATGTGATCATCAAAAGATAAAACACATGCTGTTGTGCTTTTGAAAGATGCCCCACTGTGGACAATGCTGCATTGTGTCAGATGAAGGGACACAGTGTGATAGTTATAATTATGCCCTCTAGGGACACTGTCTCTCTCGCTAAGTTATGTAATCTAAATGTTGGTCCCACTTTATGAAAAAAGAGACCACTGGAAATGACTGTACCTTATCCTCTCTGTGCAGTTTTAGCAGCCCAGTGTGGAGTTTTTGTGTGTGCTGTAACTGGAAGAGAATTTCTGAAGACCCAAACAACCTGTTACATGTCCCCATTCTTGAGATTTGTATAAAAATGTGGGCAAACAGACACACAACATGCATTGTGTTTCTTCTTAATGTTTGGTTGCCTGTTTCTTTTTTTTTTTTCTGTGCACAGCCGTAGGTTTGTTATGGTGCAATGTTTAGAGGGAAAATATTTGAACTGCATGGAGATAAGGTGAGGGTAATGTACCATGACAGACCCCAGTTCAGTGGCCAGATTGATGTTGAGAAATCTCAATGAATGATCTCAAATTTTATAATCTAACTTGCTGAAAGATACACTGATCTGAAAACCCGCTGAGCTTTGTCTAGCATATAAACACTTATGTTAACAGAAATAATGAGTTAAAATGGTGCAGATATATAAGAGCTGATGTCTGGTCCTTTAGATACCTGTCTGTACTTGAGATATTGACTTTAGCAACAGGTTTTTAGGGTTTGTGCAATAAAATCCTATGGGAAAGAGTACCAAAAGTTATAGTTTTTGTTTTCCCTGCACTAATAAATGACACACATAGGAGGTGGAACATTCTCATAGTGTCCCTGTTCTCTTTCTCTCATTAATATCTTCTGTTTTACAGTTGCTTATGAAGTAATGGCCTTTCCAGACCCTCTTTAAAAAGCTTGTGTTTACTGTGAATGACCTCTCACCAGATTACCAGCTGCAGCTCCTGCAGATCCTGTTGGTATTCTTTCCTCAGCAACTGCAACACCCGGCACTTTTTTTTGTATAACAACCATGAAATATATAGTACGGACAAAACTTAGACTTAAATGACACATTTGATATTATCATTGAATTCGAGGAGTGGTTGTGAGTGTGACCTTTATGTAGTTTTGTTTGAAAGAGAAGGCAACTAAGGATAAAAGCCAGAGGAGTTTTAGGGTCTGGGTGTTGTAAGGGAGGTTATTAGGTGAAAGCGGGGAGGTTTGGGAGATGGTTGCCAAATGCCAAGCACTGGGTAACAGATGGTGGTCTTACTGAGCCCTCAGTGGGAAGGGATAAATTCACATCTTGTTTATCAAATTGGCTGGAGGTCCAGAATGGGGGCAGTTTTTTTAGCAGAAGGGTGTCGGCCCTCAGCAGAGACCAGAAAGGAGGCTGATTTTGGCAGTTGATTAACTGAGTGGTCTTTGTCTTAGCATGTCTCTCTGCAGCCATCCACAGAGGTGGAACTCCCCTTATTTAATGAAATGCTTTAGTGGCACTTTACTGACAGCTTGACTGTGAGGGAAGGCCAAACATTTGGTAGGGAGGGCGGACTGCAGGTGATTCATCCATCCAACTATCCATCCATTTTCTATAAGGCTTATTCCCCACGGGGTCGTGGGGGCCTGAAGCCAATCGGCAAGAGGCGGCGTACAGCCGGAACAACCACACACACTCCCATTCACAAGGGTTTTTTTAGAGTGTCCAGTTAACCTAACATGTAGGTGTTTGGACAGTGGGAGGAAGAACAACTGACTATTAGTAGCAAATGGCCCTTTCAAAAAAGCTATTAGTTTGAAACTGTATTTGAATATTAAAACGAGGGCGGATATCACCAAATGTGTAAGAGTTCAGGGCTTTATTAAAGCCATGCTTTGAAATCTTTTTTAATTTTCTTGACATATGAGGATAAAATGGCCCATGAACATTTTGGGAATCTCTGACATAATTTTATTAATCAGTATCAGTATGTTTATTCATTTTAACTGCTGGGGGAAAATCTACAGACTAATCACTGTTTGTTTGTAGAAACATGGGTCTTGTAGTCCAGCTCTGGAACATTACTACACTCATCCCGGTTGGCCTCGGAGTGCAGTGGGATTATTCCTTTAGGGGGAAATCAGCAGCCTTTCTTAACTTAAAGTAACAATCTGAACATGCCAGTTGCAAATAGAGGCACTTTAATTTCACCGTTGACATTATATAGCATTACAGCAGTTTAGCAGTTTTCCACAATGGTGTTTTTGCTTTTTGGATTTTTTTTTGCTCTGTATAACTCTTTCCTCCCGCCTGCTGACATCTCCATCCCCTGGTTTTGTTAGATTTCACATTCTTAAGAGAAAGTGTAAAAGTGCTGATAAAGAATTGGCAACTAACACCTATTTCACAATGAAGAGACAGATTTATTGCTTTGGTACCAGTCTGAGGATGGTCCTCTGAAAAACAATGTTTTATATTGCTTTTAACATGTAGTATGAAATTGTATTGTTATCATTTTTTGCTTTATGATCGAGGCAAGTCTGATTATGATAACTGGCATTATAGAGGTTTTGGTTTAGGTTTGGTCAGTTTGGTTGCAAAGCTGGTTGAATCCTAAAAAGTTATAAGTGCATGTTGATTTGTATTGAATATTGTGTCCCTGTGTTTTAAATGGACCTAAATAGTGATCTGTAATGATCTGTAGCTGACAAATTTTGTTCCAGGTTCTTCTTTAATTGAAAGATCAAAGCTCTGTGGAAGCAAGCTGATAGATTCTATCAGCTTGCTTCCACAAAGGCAGCGCTCGTGTTATTTTGTTCTTTTGTTTGTCAAGAATTAACGTCATTATGGTTTCGCTCAACCCTCAAGTCCTCTAACGTGGTTTTAGAGTGAGTCAGTTCTGTGGAGGTGAGGTGTGGCTGGTTACAGTTGGCAGTGTATTTCAAAATGAAAAGCAAACACAGGACTACCTGATTACATTAGAGAGTGAGGATGGCTTCTAAGATGGCTTTAACCATGTGAGGAGACAATAACTGGATCAGGAGTCCCTCTTGACATCCCTTGAATGTTTACTCTGATAATTGCATCATTGCCGCATGAGTAGAATAAAGGATCAAGCATGATCATACGTCAGATTAACCCCAGTCTTTATCTAAGAGCTGGAAGCCCACATGCTGCAGTGTGTGTGTGTCAGCGAACTGCTGCCCCACTGGCCCCACCCTCAGGTTTATGTCTGCAAAGGGGGGCAAAGCTGCTTACCTTTCTGCTCATGACCCAGGGGGGAGTGCTGCCAGCTCACTGTACGCTGGAGCTTTAAGGGAGACACAGTCAGAGGGCCAGCAGGATTTCGGTAGAGGAGACAGATTTCTTATGTCACGGATTTGGGCGTGGCAATAAGGTGGGCCCTTCAAAGCTAAACTGTTAGTGTTTAGTCTGTCTGACTACTCATAGGAGAACGCAGCAGAGTGGAAACGATGTGAGTGGGGACAGCCTTGGCTGGAAAGGTGAGCGTGGAGAATGAAATGCTGGTAAAATGAAAGTAGGAGCTGGTCTGTCACCTGCACTCCCATTAAGTTTCTCTGCAGAGTTATCAAGAGTGTGGAGCAGAGCACATTTAATCTTAAAGAGTCTACCAATGCTTTTGTGTACATGCTTTTTCTGTGCTCAGACTAACCGTCTCTGGGTTCTGACTTGAAGAGGAAGGTGTGTTGGACCTCCCTCTCCGGCATGTTTAAGCCTGTACGCCTGGCTGTACAGTTGAGCTATTGCTAGTGGTGGTGTGGTGTTTTGGTCAATGGAGCGTTGAATGTTTGGCTTGTTTCTTAAAATAAACCGGATGATGTCTGATAGTGTGACTGAAGGGAGTGACTTCTATGAAAAAAGGAGCCAGAAGAACTTATTTGATCCTGAAGCCACCATTCCCCAAGGGGCCACACTTCAGGCCAGCAGCTGTTAGCATACCACAGAAGGCATTCTGCTTAATCCTTCATCTTCTCTCCACTTTAGAGGGACTCAACATTTCTGAACTGTACTGGTTTTCTTTCTGAGCTGCTTCCACTTAATCGTTTATCACATTTGATTGGTATATAAGGCATTTAACCCACCAGGTAGAAGAAACTTGTTAGCCATTTTGAAAATGTTTTGGTGAAAGCGATGCCACCTAGAACCTGGTGTAATGAAATTGGGATTTTCCTTTTGTTCAACTGATTGACCTAATATTTTTTTTATTTCTGACTCCTTAGAACAAAACATAGAACTCCTGAATGCCATTGTCTCTGCCATTCAGTCTTTGTCACACCTAATCAGTGAAGTATTTGAGGCATTTGTTGAATGAGAAGACGCATCTGAATGTTCTGTGCTCTTTTTTCCCCCCTTTTGTCTCTTGGAGGGTTTTAGTAGACATTTAATAATGAACTTCATGGATATAAAGACCTTTGTTTCCTTTTTTCAAGTAATCTTACACAGATATGTTAGTTATACCAGCTCATTTGATGGACAGAGTAGATTTCAGCACATTCTTTTTCACACTACAGTTTCGGTGTTTATGTTTTTCACTTCTCAGATCAGCTGATGACAGCAGTGAAACAAGAAAAGCAGTTTACGGAAGCGGCCTAGCACGCAGTGTTTATTTACCAGAGTGCAAACATTTTTTCAGTCTGTTTGTTTCCACTAGTGACGATCACCAGATCACCCTATGACAAAGAGAAAGAAGTGACACAATGACAGCAGGTCTATTATTTCCTGGTAGCGTGGTCTATGATCATGTCTGTCAAGCTTGCTCTGTGGCACTGAAAAGGCTTGTTTGTCACTGTCAGACCTCCCAGGGAAGGTCTGTGAATGAGGCATCATCACAGTCAAGCTGCAGCATGTCTCATTCAGCTACAGATCAGCACAGGCCTGGATGGAAAACGCACGCCCTCGCTGTCTTCTGCTCGGGGTGTCATGATTTGAGTACACTTAGGGAACGGAACAGCTGCATAAACTAGGGCTAGCCATTGCTTATTGTTCCATACTTGTTTATTAAAAGCTCCTGTTTGGGACTGTCAAACAGAGACCAAGAGGAGCAAATGCACCACCAGAACTGTTCAAGACACGAGGCCATGTCAAAATAGCATATTAGACCGCTTAAAATGCAGTTTCACAAAAACAAAAAGGAAAACATTGTATTATGTCGGTAAAATTCTAACAACAGGACATGAAGCCTTTTCTGACAAGAAGATATTCAGAAACCTTGTCCTTTTTTGCTGGCTTTTTTCATCTTTCTGAAATATTCAGTTATATGTTTGAAATCTTTAACAAAATTGACGATGCCCTCTGATAAATTCTTACAATCTGATGTTCGTGGGTCACATAAATGTGTCTCCTGTCAGAGCTGCTTTTGAGTATTTTTAAATCATGATGATAACATAAAAGGTTAGACTCAAATAGCCAAAACCACAAAATCCTGACTTTGTATCTATAAGTGCACATTGCAAATGTGTGTTTAGTTGGCTTTTTGTTTTACAAGTGTGGGATATTTATATCATTCAAATGAAACTGTTGTTCCAGGTCTGAAACCACAAGCTTGTGATCTGGGTGGTGTTTTTAATAACGAAGTCCCTTCTTTACTGCTCTTTGCCCTGTAAAACCCAGTTTTGTGTGTTAGAATTTGGACATAAAAGTGTCAGACACATTGCACACACTGTAATGATTTTGGATCGTTGCTCAAAGGGGTTCAAATTGAGTCTCTGCTTGTGTAAACACAGTGCAAGCTAAATTTCTACAATTATTCAAGGCAATTTCTCACATCATGTCGATCTGCACTCTAAGTAGTTCAGGATTTCTTCTCAGTAAATTTTGACTGTATATTTTTTCAGAATGTTTTTAAAAGAAAATATAGCACACCTCCTAAACCTTGCACTGTTTTCAGTTGTCCTGTCCGAAACCAGAGGATTATAGATTAAGACAAAGAGATTTTTGATCTCATCATTGTTGTTAAAGGATTTAATTAGTTTAAAAACTCCTGAACTGTGAGGGTATTTGTTATCTAAATGTTTTTCTGGTTAAATGTTAATTCGCTTAACTCAGTAATCCCATTGTTACACGTCTGCTATATTTTTCTCAAATAAGCAATCTATCAAATGAAGCTGGCTAAATACTGCTTTGGAACGTCTAAACTTAATAGATAAGTTCTTAGTCAGGATCGGGGAGGTTCATCCCTCTCCTTTGTCCACTGAGGTTTAATGAGGCAGTTTATAACAGGAACAGGTTTTACCAGATTTGTTTATAGGTCTTTCCACTCATCATGCAATATTAACGGTAAACTGGATTTGAAAACTGTTCTCACTGGAGGGTTTTAACCTCTACAACAGAAATGAAAGGTTTCTCAACAAATTTAGGAAAAACCTGACCCCCGCTTGTTGGACGTGCTGTCCATCAGTCACTCATTCAATTTTACTGCCACTGCAAATTAAGAGAAGTAAGGGCAAATATAATGGAGAAAAATATTTTTTGTGTTTGATGGTCAAGGAAGCACCAGGGTTAAGACACTGCAGTGCTATGGATTCACTGAATTGGTGGTTATGCAGTATTTAATTTCCTTTTTATTTAAGAAAGCTTAGTCTGTGCATCTGTTGTAAGATGTATCTTAGACTAACAGTGACACTAGAAAATGGAACATTTCTCTTTTCCTCTTTGGCTCCACCTACAGTTGTGGGATGTAAACCCAGCTGTCCCAAATGGCTATGTGATGCCTGCAGATTCACAGACTGATATGCAGGGCTTTTTGTCATGTTGAAGAGGACACAAAGACGCTTTTAAATGCCCACAAAAGTATCAAGCAACTGGAAAGCAAACTGTTACGGTAAATTGCTGGAAACAAATGTCTTGAACTGCAGTGTCTTAACCCTGGTGCTATTTGAGACCGTTGTATCCCCCGGAATAAGCATAACCAGTGTTTGTATACTTCCAAACTAGGCAGAGGCTGCCGGTGTAACGCTCCACTTTTTTTCCCTCTTTTATGTATTAATGTGCTCTCTACACTCACCTCCAAAACTTCCATTTGTGGATTTGGCTCATATGCTTTATATACACAAACCGAAATGGTATTAATGTGATCCTGATAAATTTCGTCCCTCCATAATGACGTCTACCAATACCCACTAAATTCAATCTCATGAATGTGGGCTGGATTTAGTCACTGCTTTTGTTTGCAGCTTTCTTAATTCTTATTTCTGGTATCGTTCGAATAGAAGGCTAAGATACAGTTTTCTTGCCTACTTCAGTACCATAAAACCTGCTGCATAGTCAAGAGAACATGCTGTCGTATTTTAACGTAAAAAATGGACCCCTAGGACTTCTAAAAGAAGGCATTCAGAAATTATTAAATTATGCATTGCACATATCTTCCAGAGAGATAAAATGTCACTTAATATTTGTAATCCATATTTCATGTGGTCTGGCTTAAAAATGACCATATGGTAAGCTCCACAAATGCATAAGAAACTTACAGCTTGCCATAGTGTTAATGGTTTAACAAAGACAGTATGATGGTAAAGCAGTGGATTGTGACTGTTTTTAGAAGTAATGAATCTCTCACTTAAGTATGTGAATTAAAAAAAATATATATCTTGCTAGCCTGCAGGCTGAAGCTTTGAGGCCTTAGTTGCTATCAAAAATATAATTAATTGAACTCCATATACTCCATAGCCTTTGCCAAACATTGTGGTATATTTAGTTAGTGTATTGGTTGTGAAATACCATTGTGCACTTTTCAAGGTTAACTGGGATTTAGGAAGAATGGCAGTAAGTATTTGTTTTTTTTTATATGTAATACATCTAGTATTATTCTGCTCAGGCAAAATACAAAACAAGAATTTGTGTTTGTGTGTGTGTATTCAATAGTCTGGGTGTATGTGTACATAGTGTTTAAGGGCATTTGCCCACATAGCGATACTAATAATCCTTCAGTAGATGTGCCTCAGTGGAGCCTGTGACCTTGCATTGCTCGGATTCCACTGTTTGAATAAGCGGTGCCCCCACGTGAGACTTTGCAAACCGTAATTCAGAGCATTGAGTCTGCAAAAACCTTTCCTGTTTGTACAAAGACTGAATGCAATGACATATGAATGTTTCCAATGTTTGAGATCCATGGGCTCACTGAATATGGGCTCTCTTGTTTACGCTTGTTTCTTGTCTGCTGTTTTTCATGTCAGGGAATTGGTGACACAAAAGAAAATGTGTTGCAGCTAATCTTTAAACTCTATAATTCCACCCCTATTCAAAGGAAAACATTTTCTTTTTTACAGTCTAAAACTCCACATTACAGAAATGGTGTAATTATCTTAAACACTTTGTTTCGCATATTTAAAATGCAAGTCTAACAGATGGCCAGAAAACTTGTAAGAAAAAGGGGGGAAATGCTGGTCTGTAATTTCTTTTATTTGTCTGTGTGAATGTGTGCACAGTAGCCCAAACTGAAACTGCTGGTGTTGTTTCCCACACCATATTGACTGTTTTCTGGAATGTAAAACCTTGACAAATACTTAAAACACACATAAGAACACGATTTGGGTTGCATGCCTGTTTTTGTCTGCTCCATGTCATTTAAATGAATTCCCATTTTAATGCAATATGCCATACACTGTGAACCCATATTCACTCAGTTAAAGAACCAACAGGGACCTCAGTACAGGACTAATCATTATGTTTTACTATCAGTGTCTCACATGTTTGTTCATTTACACCCTTTTCCTCTGGCCCAGTAAGTAAATCTGTCTGCTTGGATGTCTTGTGACTCTGTGCTAAGTGGAGTTCAACTCTTAAATGTTACAGTCCTGCTGCTTGTAAAGGGGAAACTCTTGAGGGCATCTGTTTCTGTCATGCCATCTGGTGCATTTTGATTTCCAATCAGAATTTGTTTGGTAGAAACCCATCCCAGTTTCATTGAAAGTTTTACTATATCTCCCTGTTTCCAAATAATATAATAGTTTTATACTTTGTTGTCGATGACAGTTGTTTTGTTTTTTTTAACTTCAGGGTTTCAACCAAAAGCAAAGCCCCATCCCCACCAGGACTGAAGAGGCTGGATTCTCCAGGTTTCTCTCAGTGGCTTTCTGGAAATCCTCATTTGACAATGGACCAGATGGAGAACCTTATAGATAAAGAGCTTTCACTCACTGTGGTTCTGCCTGGTGGAGTGGAAAAGATGACTGTAGTCCATGGAAGGTATGTTTATATGCCAATATTTGAATCAAAATCTGCACATAATGATGTGCAGGATAATGCACATATGTGTTTGAGCAAGAACGCACATTGCTTTTGTTAATTTGAGCTGTATATCATGAGCCTGATGACAGATTAAGTCATCACATGATGTCCTACTTTAATCAGACCAAGTCAGATGGGTGGAGTAGCTTTGGTTTTAGTTAATAATGTGTGCACTGTTGCATACATGCATTTTTTGGTCACTGTTAAGCATTGATGAATATGTTTCAAACTATGTGAATTATCTCAGATTTGAATGCCACAGTGTCATAATGGTCCCAGTTAAATACCTCAAGAAGTACTGTATCACCCAATGATCTTCAAATGTGTCAGTATCCCCAAATGTCTCTGTTTTTAAAGGTCTACATGTTCTCATTCATTTCATAATTCATTCTCCATCAGTTGGGGGTTTACTTAAAATATCCTTTGACACTGTTAATTATTCTGCTGTTTTTACATCACATCCCACAAATAATTTAAATTCTCATTCATAAATGTTAACACTTTTTTCAGATATCAACATCCAAATTTTATTATAATAAAACAAATTCATATCCTGCTTTAGTGCTTTACTGAGATTATTCAATTTAATCACTATTTTCATATTTCGATGAAACTGTTGTTTATTTTTGCTTTTTGTTCATCTTTTTTAGCAAACCCTTAATGGATCTTTTGGTGACACTTTGTGGAAAGTATCACCTGAATCCATCAAGCCACACCTTAGAACTGGTCACTGCCAATCGAAACAGCATCAAGCTCAAACCCAATGCTCTCATAGGAACTCTGGATCCAGAAAAGATCATACTGAAACCTAAAGGAGAGGATAAAAATAAGAAGACAGGTCCTCACATGCCTGAGGTACAGTGTCAAGATGGATTGCGTGACTTTTCTGTTGTTGTTGAATAAAAAAAATAATTGCCTCTTGTATTCCCTAGGCAACTGTTCGGATGGTCATAAACTACAAAAAGACCCAGAAAACAATATTAAGAGTAAATCCCAGAGTTCCCCTTACTGAGCTCCTACCAGCGATCTGTGAGAAATGTGAATTCAACATGGATACCACAGTTTTGTTTAGAGATGTCCAGTCCCCAGCCCCTTTGGACTTGTCCAATTCACTTAACGATTATGCAATAAGAGAGGTTTATGCAAGGGACACAAAAGGTAAGTTCCACTACCTTTATACCCTTCAGCTAAATCCATAGACGCATAGTCGTTTTTTTAAAAATCTTTTCCATGAGGTACTTCTCATCCTTTCCTTCATCTACTTTCTTGTTTTTTTGTGTCACTGATTGCCACCTGTTGGACACTGAATGTTTTTCTTGGCTGGTGGCTCTACAGGACAACTCGCTTCTCCTGTAGGCTCAAGTTCACCGACATGTGCAGGTATTTCATAGTTACACACTGCATGACTGATTTCAAAAGACTTATCATATTGATTACAGATTGTTCTAATGTTAACAATTTTTCATGTGTCTCTCCAGGAGCAGTCACACCCGGAAAAGATAAAAATCAGAAAGAAAAAGAAAATAAGGGCCTTTTCAGCATGTTTAGAAAGAGCAAGAAAAAGTCAGAGCAGGTAAATATTCTATGTTAAAACGGTTACATGTCTGATACTGCAAATATGTCATTTTTTCAGAAAGCAAATGTAAATGTTCAGAGAGGTTTCTTTGCTTTAGTTTTCCATGAGTTAATGTTCACTGTGTGTGATTCTGAAGCCCCTGTTCTCGCCTTCTGATTGGTTGTTTGCTCTTTAAAGCCAACAACAGCCAGTGCCCCGGCTTCTCCTGTACTCGTGAGTAAGCCTCGACCGCTCAGTATGGCCTTACCCTGCTCAAATTCATCTCCGACCAGCTCTCCCACGTTCTCTACGGATGTGCCAAAGAAGAGACGTGCACCCCAACCCCCTATCCTGGTATCTCAGAGCTGCCACTCAGACCTCAGCACCTCCCGGAGGCATAACTCTGAACCTACTGCCCAACTTGACCGTGATCAGGTAAGTGGACTTTAAACATAGGAAAGAGACCCTTATGTTGGATCTAAGCTAAGATACCCATTAATGAAGCGTGATTGATTTGCTGTGGTGCATTGATTGTGTATAAATCTTGTCATGTAGATGATCAGTGTAAGTCGAGAGTCCTCAGCAGAGTCTTCACTGAAGAGAACCAAACGCAAGGCTCCTCCACCCCCAACATCTCCAAGTGCTCTTGTCCAAGAATCTGTTTGTCTAGAGGACACTTTGCAAGGTTTGCTGTTCTTTATTTGATCATTTCAAGAGTTTCTGTCATGGCCTTCTAGTTTTTCATTTCATGCCTTTAGCAAGAAATTTTGGTAAGAATTTTAAGATTTTGTGTAACGTCTACTTCAATTCTAAAACTTGAGTCTACTGTCGTTTTGACTCTTGCCCCTCCCAGTGGTTGTTAGAGTGAAGTGCTTCTTTTGAAACCGCAGCGTGGTTAGACACACAATCTTTAGCATCTCATTGCACGGCACTGAATGCATGGCCACCTATCAGTCCGAGTGTCGATGGTGAACTTAAACTTTCTATATTTTTCCCTCTGTCAGAAAGAATGTGCCTCAGTCCCTCTACTTGTGTGCTGTTTGTCTTGTTCATCCAAATTAGCTAAGCGTTGGATTTTTTTCAGACATTCTTATTATCATCTTGTGCACCCTGCAACCCATTTTCGCCTTTCTTTCAATCTTATAAACTCTTGAGATTCTCTTGAGATTCCAAACTGTAATCGATGTATGAGCTGAGAGTGAATTTTGTTCAGATTCCATGTCTGTGTTCTGGGGTTCGATGTGCTTTGCTATTTTTCTCGTGTTTGTGCGAATTGCATTGTTTTGGCCTACTTTCCTGTGATTGTGCATGACACATCACACCCCATTGTTCTGCCCGGGAAACTCCACCCGCCCTGTAGACAGAACATTTTCAAGAAAACTATGTCAAAAATATTATTCACTCAGTTTTGGTGAAACTCAGTTTAAGCTAGTTTTTATTTCTGGAATTGAGAGGATAATTAGTATAGATTAGACTGTGTTCTCCCAGTCACATAATATTCACTCAGGCATTGTCGTGGTTTTACTCGCTAAAACAAAAATTTGTGCAATGTGGTAATGTATTTTAGGTATGTCAGGTAAGTTTGCTTCTCTCAGTGTTGACATTCCATTGACCCCACTGTCAACAGTTGGCATGATAAAATTTAAGTTATTTTGGCCAGTTGCAGAACATTTTCTACAAAGCAGACTGAAGCCATTCTAGATTTATTTAATTGTGTTATGTTTTTGGGCCCCAAAAGCAAAATTAAGTTATTTTAATTAAATCGAATTTGATTATTGTAACCTTCAAAATGATGTGTCCTCAGTGTCCGCACAGATTGTAATTCTCCTTCTTGTAGACTTTTTATAAGCCTACTAAATAACTGTCATTTTTGTTTTTCTTTATTAAATCTCTCAGCATCTTGTAACCCATAATCCTTTCACTATCAAAGTGGTTCCCTCTCAGAAAGTCACATTTTTACATCAATTTTCTTTCATACAACATTGGCTTCTCCATTCCTGATGTTTTCAACATGAATTTCGCTTCAAAGGTTCACCCACCCTGCTCTTTCCATAATTGCCTCTTGTGACAGCATACATATTGAGATCAGAGATGAGAAACAACAAGCTTTGTTTAACTGGCCTTGAAATTCCTGTAGCTCCTGCGACTGTAAAAACATACTTCCTTTAGCAGCTAAATTGAGAAAGAAGATGTAAAAGTTTATTCAGTGGAATTGTATTCATTCAGTCTTAATGTCCTCATGGGTGCCAACATATAAATAGTGTAATTGCATCTTTTTGTCATCATGCCAACTGAATTAAGTTGCATCTTCGAGTCGGAAACTTTGTCTTTTATATACTTGTCTTGAAGGTCATTAACATCATGCACACAGATAATGGCTGACTTAACTTTTCTTAGTAATGAATGATCCCTTTTATTTTCCTTAAAAAAATGTTTACAGCTATTACAACTGCTAATACACTGGAGGAGATCATGGAGCAAGAAGAGACGACAGCATCCGTCAAATCCGCAACTGCTAGCAGCACCCAGGGAGAAGAAAGCAGCCTGAACATGTCGCCTGAAGTGTCACTGCATACCCCTTCCCCGGACCTTGAGACAGAGAGCACCGTGTCAGTGGAGGGCAGTGGGGAAGATCCGTCTGTTGATCTGTCCTCAGATGGCAAGTACGAGCTTGAATAATGCTACTCATGGCTGGAGCACGTTTATGTTGATTACTTGTTTCTTTTATGGGCATTTGCAATTCTTTGCTGTATTTGCTTTTCCTCACTCTATTCAGTCAGCTGCAGAGTGCACTGAAGGATTCTTCAGCTGAAACTGATGCCATAGAGTTTCCCATGCTGACAGCTAAAGGTGCGTTTTACCTCGGATTAAAAAATAATTCTAAAATCTTCAGGAAGAATCAGAATTCTTTCATTTAGAGTAATGATGGTAAACTCCTTTGTCACCATTTATAAAAAAAACTAAGCAAAGACTTTTTTTCTTCACAGATAGTGGTCCACTTCTAGTTGAGGAGTCTGTAGTTGACAGTGCTGCTGGCGACCACGGTGCTAGCAGCCTCCCTGTGCCTCCAACTCCGGATGCAGAGGCACAGGCCTCCGTTCAAGCAAACACTGAAACCCTCCGGGAGTTGACTTGCAGGTTAGAGAGTTCAGTGGCCACCAGCACATTGCGTCCCAGTGCCGAAGATGCTCAAGTGCAAACAGATTTCACACGGCTTCCAGTGCCTCCACAAGAACTGGCTGACAAATGTCCGTCGTCAGCAGATGTGCCTGCTGTAGAAACTTTGGGGGAAACAGATATGGCCACGTTGAGAGAGGAGCCGGAACCCTCTGACCCCAAACGTGCCTTATTCCCAGACTTGGAGATTTCATCGTGCAAAGATGCAACACCAAGTGTTCCTGCTGCAACAAAAGTGCCGTCTACCTATCCTACAGACTCTGAGCCAAAACACAAGCCTTCCAACGAGCTGACAAGGGACTACATCCCTAAAATGGGAATGACAACATACACTATTGTGCCACAGAAATCTCTTGAGAAACTAAGATATTTTGAAGTTGCACTGACACTGGAAGCGCCTCCCGAAGCTCCAGTGGAAGGACTTGATGTTTGTTCTCTTGATTTGGAAGAGAGGATGGGACAGAGGGAGCAGACGGAAGTCTTAAAAGAAAAAAGTGAGCTGCATCCTAATTCACCCAGGGAAGACTTACTGACGAGCACTACTGCTACAACTACTACCACAACGACAACTACTACTACGCAACACACTGTAAATGGAAGCATACCTGAAGCTACTCATTCCTCATCGCCAACAAGTTTACATAGCGCAGACAAGATCTCATCCTCAGCTAATGAGGCGTCTCAAGCAGTTTCACCAGCAGAGGTCAAGGAGATGAAAATTCCACCCGCAACAAAACCTAAACCTACTTCTTTCCGCTTGGCACAGCACAAAAAAACACCTGGGTATTACGTAACTTCGGCTGCAGAGAAAAATCTTAATGCCACTCCTGGCCTTGGCCTCAAGGAGACTCAAGGGAGAGAAGAGAGAGCAGCGTTGCCTCCCCCTCCCCCGCCCCCTGTGCAGTGTCAGGAGGAGACAGAAGGGGCCAGTAGTGTCCAGCCGAGTCCCAAACCACATGGCGAGAATGCTTCTTTCATGAAGATGACGCGCCAAAGTAGTTTGCCATCTAGAGAGCCTACTGTCGGGTTGAGCCTTGATAAATTAAGGAGCTTTGCAGCTCCTAGGCCTTATTCTCCCGCAACTCCATCCCGCTTTGCACAGGCAGTGTCCTCTGCCGTGAAAAGGAGCTATTCCCTATCCCACAGGCCAAAGTCACCTCCCTTCTCTGTGTCACCGCCCGTCTCTCCAGTTACAAGTCAGTCATCAGTCATAGATTCAGAAGGATTATCTAAACTCAAGGTTAGTTCTAATACGGTGTCGAATGCTGATGTTAAATTAAAATATCTAACTAAAAATGAAAGCTCACGAGACCACAGTTGCTACACAGAGTTTCCTTTTATTTCAGCTGACACACGGGCGCCACAATTCTCCAGGGGATGCTCTTGGCATTTCAGACCAAAGCTCGTCTTGAAAATTTCTTTGTACAGAAAAGTTGTGGACATCCCAGTATGATTGGGCTGTGTCTGTGTAATAGATTTATCAGCTACAATGACCAGTGGTTTTGTTAGAAGGATCAGCCTCTTACCGGAGACCAAACATTCAGAAATGATTTCTAACCCTGTAACTTAAATTAGCTCAGGGTTTGATGTGAACCAACATCTTCATATTTGAGCTTTCTGTGTGTCTTTTTATTTAATTAGTTCAAAATGAAGGAAAAAGTTAGTTTTAATTAATTTTCATGATTCATTTTACAAATTAGTTGAAGAAAACCAAAAATATAGTCATTATCGTTTCTCATATAAATAGCAATAATTTTGTGAGAATACTATTCCTTAAAACTTTGTTAAACTTTGTTCAACGAAATTGTTGGCTAATTAAGAGGTGTTTACCACTATGAATGTTAGTTTTTGACGCATCACACTTCATAAAAATATGATAATTGACATGGCATTGACAATAAACGTTCTGTGAACTATTTGATGATCTCAATGTACGGGGTAAATTTAACTTCCAAAACTAACAGATCTTTAGATGTATTTGCATCTGCTATATCCCCAGTACAGTCTTTGTGCACAAGATGTTTCATAGGGTAACTGTCTAAACATTACTGTTTTTTCTAAGAGGCACATGTTCTGTCTCAAATGGTGTTGAAGTCTCCAGTAATTTCTTTGTTTCATTTTTTTTTTTTTTTTTACATCTCAGGGTTCTGAAAATAAAGACATGGATAATGATGACTTCACACCGCAGAGAGAGGCTGCTGTTGAAATGACGAGTGAGAGCAGTCCACAGTGATGTCTATCATCCACAGGAAGAAAAAGTCCCATATCCTGTAACATTCTTTAATTTTACATTTCATAGCACGTCCATCAAACTTTTTTGCAGGAGAACCTCCAATTTGAGTTTTAGCTCATGACACAAAAAAAGAAATAGTTTTTTGTGGTACCAGTTTTAGTGGTCTTCACCAGCTGATTTGCAATTGTGTATTTTTTCATTGTTTTTTCCTTCACATTTTTACGTAATATTCTTACATATTTTAATGCTTCTTTTATTTTATGTTTGGACTGTTGTGCATTTAATGCAAAGTGTTATGGGCAATCAGTTATATCAGATGAGAACAATTCTATAAATTATTAGAATAATTTCTAGAGCTAATACATTTAGGTTTATTATTAAAATGTATTATCTAAAAATACTTGATGTTTAAGAGACACCACAACTGACCAGCGGTAAATATTTACACTTCAGATATATTTTAAGTATTGAGTTTTGATTCAGATGTATGGAGAAATGCTCTACCGTCTACAGTGGACTTTTTCTTGTCTGTAAGTGTGAATAAAGCTAGTACTCTGTCACTTGCTTATCTTTAAAAGGGGTTGTCATGATTATTTCCTCCTGTTTACTTCTAAATCTTTAATATGTTTTTACATTAGCTCTGCACCCATCATAACTCCAAATACTATGTTTTCAATTAAGGAAAACTAAGATTGTTGTCCAAGAGGATGTTTCCTCTTGTGAGGAAGAGGATTTGGCTAAAGTCTCTTGTGTTTGGTTAAGTTCCTGGAGGCTTGCCAAAGGGACCAGGGCTACAGGAGTTGAGGAATTCAGCTGCGGCAACTCATTTTTAACAGATCCAAGCTTACTGGGTCTTTAGAGGACTGCCATTATCTGTGCATGTTGTTCATATGTGTAAAGCTTTTATTCACTCTAAATGACACTGAACTCTATCATTTACTGCCTTCTAATTCTTAACCTTCAGTTTAGCTCTGCACGCATTATAACTCCACTTACTATGCTTTTAATTCAGGAACATTGCGATCTTTGTCCAGGTGGTAGTGTCCTTTGTGTCCTTTAGAGAAGGAAAGGATTTGGCTAAAGTCTCTCCTGTTTGGTTGAGTTCCTGGAGGCTTGCCAGAAACTTCTGGGGGAGAAGTCCACAACTCCTCTTACTGGTCATAAAGTTGTAACAACTCATTTTAAAAGGGGAAGAAAAGAAAATCCACACATGTATATTTTTCATTCATACAATTGAAGCAAACATCACACGCTTATAACCCCTTACAGCATCGTGCCATGCCCTGAGGAGTTGTGGTCAATCATTTTTTCTATACAGTGCAAAACTATTTAAAATATTGCAAGTGAATTATGTTTATGCTCCAGCTCATCCACAAGAAATTTCTGTTGAACTGGACAAGCAACCTCATTCCCTACAGAGGCTCTTGTTTCCTTTTTATTGTGTTCATTTGTTTATTTTTTTCATAAAAGTGGAACAAACTGCAACTTTTCCGATTTTCTTTTGCAACAAATTAGCTTGTCACTGACTTGTGTTAGCCTATTGTTACTGAGTTAAATTTAGTTAGTTTCATTTTACACAGAGATACTTCAGATTTAAGAAGATGAAAGTGGGAGAAAGATTTACAAGAAAAAATTGGCCAACAGAATAGTTTATTTACATGCACAAATGATGACAAAGGAGTTTTTGCACACAAGACACCTAACGGGAGTATTTTTCCAAGGAAAAAAAGATTTGAAACACTAAACTTTTTACGCTACACCTTGAGTGTGTGTTTGTGTGTGTGCATGTCTATATATATATATACACATACATAAGAGAAGTCAGTAACTGTTAATGTACAGAGCTATTGCTTTAACCCCATAGTGTCTGTTGGTCTACTGTTAGTCTATAGTCAGGGTCTGTTACACATTATCTCACAGAATGATGTTATCATCCCAACCATCCCCCACATGGGGCCTGACACTGAGTGACACAGCCAGAAACTCAACCAATCTTCTTGGCCAGCGGCTCTTTACAACCATAGGCCAACTACAGTGCACTAAGTTTAAAGTGCAAAGTCCAGCGCAAAAGAACAGTTGGATTTACAGCTCTCCTGGATTCATTACCAAGCTCTTTATTTGAGTTTTCTTTGAGTGCACAAGTCCTGACTTATACTCTGACAATTTAGATTAATCAAAGAGTATGAAAATCGAATAAACAAATGAGTTGATTATTGATAATTAGCATGTGCCAGAGGAAGGATGACTGCTCTCAGAGTCATTGTGTTAAAAATATCTTTATTGTGGTGGATCATGTTTGGGTAGGAGGGATCGTTTTGCCCCACTGGGCCAGCCCTGTGGGCAGCTGATGAGCCGGAGAGAGAGTTGTGTTTGTGTGTGTATATGCATGTGTGCACTCTGCTGAGCTGTGAGCTGAG
Source organism: Menidia beryllina (assembly GCA_013363375.1). Lineage (NCBI taxonomy): Eukaryota > Metazoa > Chordata > Actinopteri > Atheriniformes > Atherinopsidae > Menidia > Menidia beryllina. The sequence continues at coordinate 6,118,736 of JABUIW010000214.1, forward strand.
GAGCCCTGCCAGCCAGCCTGCTCCAACTGTGCACTCGCTCCAGTTCAACAGCTCTACACTCCTGTCTGCTCCAGATGATGCCTTGGATTTAGCTGACCCATATGGGTGATATGAATAAGACGCTGAATAAAATACACAGTTCTACAAGTCTCAAACAGAAGGCAGAGCTTTTTCAGAATGGCAAAGGGAATGTGAGTGGCTTCCCTAGCCCAGCCCTCAACCCGTGGCAAGATCCTTTACTAATGCCAAATGCTCCGAAAACCAGGACTAAGCTGTGCAATGGGAACAGGTACGACTCATTTTCTTTGCACACATTGTGTAGGGCACGGGTTTATTTATAGATTGCCATGATGATAAAAGTAATTAACTGTAAGAAGAAGATTCCGTTCCACTTGCTACAGTGGGAGCTGAACCATAGAAGCATACCAGAGTGTTTGTATTTGCAGGAGCCAGTGAGAGATGCCCTTTACTAAGCTTTACTGTAAGGGGTAGGCTAGACCACTTATGGATGAAGTGCAATCTTTTACTCTGACATTGCATTTAGAGAACAGGAATAATCCACCAGTTAGTTTGTGAGAAAGTGGTTGATTCAGCAGAGGAGAATGTATTCATCAGCTTGTGTGCTGAAATTTAAGTTTTGTTGACATTGTTGGCAAAATTAGTGTCTACAATAAACAAAAGTAAGTAGTTTTAAGCTCTTAAATTAAAAGTAAAAAACATTTCCTGATGGTATGCAGAGATTTTTTATTTAAAGTGAAAAGTTATTATTGTATGTATATAGTGGGGCAGTGTTATGTATGGCAAAAACATTTTCAGATTGGGACAGATTTTATTTTAAAAGAAAATAACTGTTTGATAACCTTTTCTCAATCAATTCCACCAAATGCATGTAAAGGAAGTATCTGAAGTGCTGTTTCATTTGAAAAAATGTTATTGAGTGGGTGTGTCATTAGTTTGTTCAGAGCTAGAGGGGGGGTCTATGTAAAGAAAGCTATTCTTCCAGTTTGTTTATGAGCTTCCTCATTGTGCTGATGCACAGAAACAACTGTGGAATCGTAGTGTCACAGTATATATTTATATATGTATAACACAAGTTTGTATGCACCTTTAATGACCAGTTTTTTAATGAGTGGATGTGTTCAAATCTTGTCAGATGTCATAAACTACTGTTTGATCCATTTCCTCACTGAGACCACAGTATTACAGTAGATTGATTACAAAACACATTTTCATCTATTATATGCAAGCTTGTTTTAATTAAGTATCTCAAGATTTTTATATCCCTTTTGTATCTGGGCCATGATTCTTTAGGAGCATTAACGAGGGAGAGGAGTCCTTATCTTCTCCTGTTAGAAACCTGGTTCCTGATCTTCTCCATTCAAGCCTCTCCCCTCTTGTCTCTGAATGTTTATTGCCATGGACCAAAAGTAGTGCAACTCAGGTGAGTGCCCCATTTACAGTGCATAAGGCAAAAATAATGACAGAATCAGGTCTTTTTTGCCCCTGGCAGAAAATTCACTAACTACGATTTGAAAATGAGTCAAAGAACAAGTGCAAGGCATTTTAAAAACAGTTCTATTTGACTTGAGATTTGTTTGAAACTCTAGGACATGTTGATGGTTGAACGTATGGAAATTAGAAGCAGTGAGATCAAAAATGCAAAGTCAGCATGCTCAGACAATCAGCATGTTAATATTCATGGAAATGCAGGTTTTCTGCCCACACACAGTGTTCACTCAACAGAGTGAAAATGAATGACACAAATGACATGTTATTCTACGTGTAGATTTACATTTGAAACCAGAAAAATCACTCATGCTGACAATGGTAAAAAAAAGACATCCTGCTCAGAGGAGTTTATCTCGACTGAATTCTTAAATCATGTCAGAATTACTAACTAACTACTAACAGAATTACGACTATACTAACTCACTCTTTTTAAAATAGTGATGTCTTTTTTCTGTTGAAAAATTAGGAGATAAATATGCCACTTTTGGAAAATTGCTTCTCTTCATCTGCCCAACATAAATAATGGGGCAAGACCTTTGATATAAACATTGTTAACAATGATATATCGAATTATGCCACCCTGTTGGTTTATATAACCAAGAGTAGTTCACAGAAGAACTTTAAATGTTGAGACAGGGGATAAATAAAATGGCCCTTTTGGACACAGACCCCCAACTCCTTTCCTTGAAGTTAGGTGAGAGGCCTAAAAAAAGGATGTAATTAATTAATTTAAAGTTCCACTTTTTAGGTTTAGAATTCATAGCCTAAGGCAGTTTGCTATATCCAAACCATTGTCTGTTTTTAATCAAAGCAGATGATGAACATGGTCTCTTTTGGCAGCTGTACTGTTACACACTGCAATGAATGTGATGGAGCACCAGCAAGGTGATGATTGACTAAGTCACTGAGCTTTTATTAGCAGTGTTTGAACAGCCCCTGTGTTAGAACAATTCCCATTACAGTACAGATTAGGTTTGTCATCACATTTAGCTTTTTTTGCAAGCCTTTTCTTACCAGATTTTCCAGATCTGTGCTCCCTCGCTGTTTGGTCACATAAGTCCCCAGGCCACAGTTTTGGCCACAGTTTAAAAAAACAAGCGATAATGTTTTTGCTAACAACATATAAGTTTACAATGTCTGATATGCACATTCATGAGTAGCAGCATGAAGCTGAGAGGCCAAAGAGGAAAAATGAAAAGTGCTTGGATTGAGAGGGGGCTCATTCTTCTTGACATCTAGCATTTATAGCATGTTCCCTCTAGTACTTTGCTCTTGTATTTCTGGTTCGAGAGTTGAAAGTAAAGACACAACTCATGGAATACCTCAGCTGCTGAATCGCTCTTTACAGATACTGTGGCTTGTGCCCACAAGTTGATTGGCACATATTGTATATGTTATAAGGGATCCACATCCTGGAATGAGTACATTTATTATTTTGGATAGCAACAGTAACAATTATCTGTCTGCTTCAAAGGTGCATGCTTTTGTCTATAGATTTTCCAGGGCAGTTAGTTTGGGTTGCCAACCGCAAAACATTTCCTGGATGTGAGTCCTGTACTGTGTTACTTGAGTCGGATTCGGTATCTTTGTGTGTGTTAGCGTTTATGATGTCTCTGAGTTTGGGGGCAGTTCAAAGCCAAGACTCATTGTAGAGCTTAAACCTCTCTGTGCTCATGTTGGTTTGAAGAGAAGGTAAATCAGGCATATTAAGCTTTTTTTAATGTACATAGCACATAGGAGGTTGACAGTGTAATAATTCCAGTAATAATTCCTGTTCTTTCCTTGCATTGAAGTAATAAATCTTGATCATCTGATTGTCTAAAATGAGCCGTATAACTTGACTCCTCTGGACACATCTATTGCATGCACATCAGAAATTACACAGTGACGGTGGATCACACAGGATATGTATGGATCTGGCAATTTGTGCTTTCAATATCTAAATAATCCTAATTCACATCTAAGGTGAAAAATAATACCAAACACAATTCTACAAACCAATAAATTTCCTTGCAATCAAATCTTTAAGTGATCCCACTGTGTTTTATTGCTGAAGCCTGCTCCTCGTGGACTTGACAGAACCTTTCTCATTCATTTCACCAGCATTCTTGGGAAGACAAAGGGAGTATATCAGACTCAACAGCTGTTTTTATGTCACACTTGTGTGGGACAAGATTATGACCTCCTTCAGAGTCCCTTAAGAAACCAATGACATCATTGGACCAAATGTGCAGCTCATGTCTGCTAACCTACCATTTGATCTTTTTGTTATAGAAAATTGACCATTAAGCTTCCCAAGTGTAAAGTACTTAAATCACTGTAGATGACATCACCAGACAGTGTTACACTATGTTCCACTATATCATCCACCAAGAAATCTTTCCAATGACAAACAAACGGCGAGATCGGGCCTCTAAGTTTGAAATTTACTTGGGCTCGATTAAAACATATGAAGACACTGATGTTAAAAAATTAACCTCATTTGCTGCTACGTTTGGTAAATCACAAAGGTATGATATTGTCCTGCAGACTTTGTTTCATGTGAATGGCAACAAGGAAGAATCACAAACAGTGTGAGCTGTATGACTTGTATGAGTCAAAATCCCAAGAGCACACACCTAGATAAACACAGCTAATGCGAAACTTGGCCTCTTCCCATTGCATGTTGTCCAAGTTAAGTTTCCTATTTGGATTGTTCAGAGCATAATAAACATCAACAACAAAAAACAAAAGAAAACACACAAAAGGCATTTAGGTCCAATCTTTCAGACCACAGAGTCCAAAATGGTCTTGAGCACAAATGGCCACTTTGTTCAACGTCTTGGACCCTGTTGAAGAACACTACTAGATAATCAACAATTAGTTAATTTTTTTTCACACTCTAGATAGTGTTTAAAAGTTATCAAGTAGACAAAAAACGACACACAATTAGGTATCTTGGTGAAAAGTTGTATCCCTGTTTGCCATCTGACAAGCTACAGTGTCCTTGGGACCAACAAGTCTGTGAAACTTTGCTGTATCCCTATCATCCTACAGATGGGAGCATTGTCATTGTTGGAGAAAAAACCAGGCCCAGTAAAAAATCACATATGTTTTGTAAATAGTCTGATATGTAGAGAGCCTTTCCTATAATATCTGAGACCCAAACCATTTCAGAAAAATGTCACCCACAGCATAACAGAGCAGCCAGATCCACTCACTGTAAAGGGGTAAAAGGTTCAAGATTTTCCTTTAATTTGTCACCCGTCTGTTAATGCCACCGCACCTCTGGTTGCTGTCTTACTCTGACAGAGCCTGCAGGGGTGTCTTGATTGAATCAGCTACTGTCAAGGACAATATGTCTGCAGCTGGTTTTGTTATGGGAGTTGTGGAGACTCTGTTATCATTCTGGCTCCATTAATTCCAATTCATTTTAGCTGTGTGATAAGTCACAGCGTCTACTTGTCTGTGCTCTCACAAGTCACAGTGCTGCGTTTCCAGATAAAGAAGAAGCCTGTTGTGGGAGGCTCTTCTTTCCTTGTCTGTTCTCATGAGTTCACTCAGAGCCCAATTTTGCTTCGTGCTTAGTTCTGTGAACTGTGAAGTTAACTCCAAATGCGCATACTAATTAGAGGATATCAATGAATTATGGACCTTACCATATCTCCAAATTTAGTAAGCTTTTGGTCATAACTTTAAATAGATTTGATAAGTTTTGCAATTTAGCTGCTTAATCTACGTTGGTAATGTAATCAAGGAATGAATTACTCAAAGAATATGAAAAAGATTGTTAGACCTTTATACTTTTCTAAGAGAAATATAATATATTCCATTTCAGTGTTGATCTCATTTCTTTCTGAAAACACAATTGACAAAAATGCTGTGATAGAAAGCTAAACATTAAAAACACGGCTCGGAATCACCTGCTCGGGATCGGTGTGTCTCTGAATTCTCATGTGTGGGTAAATTTCCGTTTGTGTCAATCTTTACCATTTGTCAAATGGACAATATTAACTACTGTTATTGTAACTTTCAACATTTTAGTTAGTAGATTAATCAGTAAACACAATCTAGACCTGTTAGAAATCTAGCTGGCTATGGGGTTGAGTTATGAAAATATTTCAGAGATCACTTGGGTCAAATTAATCTCCCATGAGGTAAATGGAATGAAATTATGTGCCCAAGTGAGTTTTTGTAAAATGTATCATGTGCCAGAGACCAAAAATAACTGTGTTTCGTCTGGGGACACAGTCAGCAAAAAAACAAAAGAAAGGCTTGTACTGTTAAATCTTCAAATCCTTCCATTCGATCTTTTACGTTATCATTTTATTACTGTCAATGCAAGTATCTGAGCTCCCTCTGGACCTGCACTGTATATTTCAACTCTAATTGTCTTGAGAAAACCCCTTTTTCCTGCATTTTGTTTATTGGTGCCCATATTCTGAAAGGAGAACGGCGGAAAAAAGATTTTACATTCTCAAGGACAAAGGAGGAGTTTGTGTTGCTGGGAGGATACATGGCTTGGTTTCTCACACATGCCTGCTGAGGGATTACACTTTAAATGGTTTTCTTTGGGATACATTGGGGTAACTTTTTAAAACATTTTTTATTATAAATGCTGTTACATGCATCAGTGATTAACATAATTAGAGCTATAATTTGTACCTTGCACTTACCTTCAGTTATCTTTTATGGATGTTAATCGCTGATTTGATATTGAATGTAAGGCAACAGCATGAATTTCCATGCAAGAAGAGTCACCCTGCCTGCCATCACACCACTTTGTCTGCAGAAGAGGGTAGGAGTTTGATACAAATTTTCTCTGTGGATTTATTTATTTTTTGGTATTACGGATTCTTTTGCATGTATGACTGAATTAATGCCTTCTGGTCTTGTTTCAGACATGGGTTATAGTTATACGATGATACTCAATGAATTCCCATCTCATGTGAGCACAGCAGTAAAAAAAGGCACATTATTATTGTTAGACCTTTCCAAGAATTATATACATGAATAATGCTTTTGTTTTTGGTTTCCTTCAGAATAGTTTTTTTTGTTTAGACCTTTGCATTTACATGGAAAAGAACATGTACAGTAACAAGTGTATTCCTGTGATGGCCAGCCTATCACAGAATTCATTTATGCTACAAATTCAAAAAGAGTGTCGTCTGCTTAAAGGAGTAACTGAAGTGCTGAACAAGGAAAGCCATTGAAGCCTTTAAGATTTAATACTAACAGATTGCATTGCATTTTCTATAGAGTAGTACTTGATTTCATTTATTTAAGAACAAGGTGTACAAATACTGATCCCTGATCTGGTCCCTTCAAAAGGGCTCCATTACATCTAAACATTAATTTAAATGCAAATCTTGCTGTCTCGCCAGTTTACTAATAAAGCAGATCATTTGACTCCAAGTTTGAAAACTATGAGTACATCCTAAACTTAAAAATATATGAGTACCCTGAATAGAACAATGTCGAACAAGTGTTGCTTACCAAACAATTCCCCACACCATATACCCATCTATTTTCTAAATCCACTTAATCCCATTCAGGGTCACGAGCGGGGCTCGAGCCCATCCCAGCTGTCTTTGGGCGAGAGGGAGGGTACATCCTGGAGAGGGTACTAGTCCAAACAAAAACATACCACTTCAATATGTAAAGCACTAACTAACTAACTAACTAACTAACTAACTAACTAACTAACTAACT
>JABUIW010000214.1:6125945-6137343 GCA_013363375.1 Menidia beryllina
TAACTAACTAACTAACTAACTAACTAACTAACTAACTAACTAACTAATTTCTTTATCAGTATTGCCTGAAAATTGTCTGATGTAATCACTTTCCTGTTGCAAGCTGAATGCTTTGTCTGGCCTTAACTTTTCAGTGTGGCCTAATAGTAAGTGGGTTTCAGCATATAGGAGCTAGAAATTCAATTGTTTTGGTAGGCAGAAGTAGTACCTGGTTTAGCTTTTAGAAAGAAAGCCATAAATTGAACTGAAATTGTCAGATTTCTTTTGACAGTAGATAAACGGAAGGAACATTGTGGTGGTTTTCTTTGTCAAGGCTGGAGGCCAGCCTCTCATCACCACTCAGTAACAGAGTCACAGCTGTGTAAGAGCACTTCAAGGTTCAACGTTAGGGGTCTAATTGGCAAAATGGCACACACTGTCCCGTCCTTGAGATAAGAAGGTCTAATAGAGGAGTTTATGTTCAATGAGACTATATTTAGTGCTGCATAGTAAGTATCTGGATTTAGTCTGCCTTGTCCAGACTGGCTTTACAGCACGTAATGTTCTGTAGCTCTGCCCCCTGTTTCACCCCTCACTTATGTGACACAGCTCTTTAGATAAGTAGTTTAGTTGGCATCATATTAATATAGGCTTGTGTGTAGAAGCTGTTGCCATGAAAGAGGCAGACAAATTGGTCAACATGAGTTTGCAACATATTTATATTTATAAGATTAATCTCCTTAAAAATTAAACTGAAGATAAAATGCACCTGTACCTGTACCTGTTAAAACCATAGAATCTAATGCATATTCTATTTAAATGATCAAAGATAAAAATGTTTGTTTTGCATTTATCTGGTGTGAAGAAAGCAGAAGGAAAATGTAACAAACTATATAAAAAAGTTAAGTGCTTTAGATCCTTATCTTTACACTTCCACACCCCTTCTTTAGTAAGTGAAGTGTTTTCCTTATACCAATGTCAGGAAAGTTTTATTACTTTACAGATTAGTATTTTTTTTCTTTTTACAAAACACATTGTGCCCTTTTAGTAAGCACTCAATACAATGATTAAAAAAAGTACAACTTTGTGAATCTTAAAATGTATGTACTTACTTACATATTTGTGTTTTTCTCAGTGTATTCTTTGCAAGAAAATCAGGACTTTCATCCTTGTATCCACTGACCACAAAAGCTCCATCAGGGTTGATTAGTCTTTATTCTTTCAATTCTGCTGAAAATCATCTTGAAGCTCCCCCAATTTACGTAATGATTGTACGTTGTTGTAGCCCGCATATCGAGAGAAGTTATGTGTCATCAAGACACAAATAAGCACAGTATGAAGCTCACTTTAGTTGTGTCATGAAATATTAAGTTTGTGTACGTCTGCCATGCTCATACTTAATAAAGGCTTGCTTTCTCTCTGACACATCCTATCCTGCTCCAAGTGAAATATGATGCCTGAGTGATTTGATAAAGCCAGATCTCCCATAGCCATATCCATTTAAGCCTGTCATGATGTCATCTTCAGAGGGGGAGAGAATTTATCTTTGCTCTGTATGTTTTTTGCAAACCATACATTTTTTAGAATATATTTTTTTTCAGTATAGATACAAAGCATATTACTGTATGATGCAGTGTTTGAAACAATAGATGCAAATAAATTTGTCTTAGCTCGACATCTGCACTTCTTATAGCCCATGTGGGCTGATTGAACACTAAATGGTTTACACTAAGAGGTGATGTCATCGTCAGAGGCTTCCATTTCCTGATGGCTCCTTGAGGGCCCAAAGCTCAGCGCTCTTAAGAGCCGTGTCCTGCTTTGCCTTCACAAAATGAGTCAGGTTTCTCCTTTGACTGCATTGCAGCATGGAGGAAAACAAGGAGGCATGGGACTACGTAGTTTTAAGAATGGCTCTGTGGCGTAGGATGAGGGATTTTATTCTTCTTTGCACTCCGTGGTACTCTGGTTAACAGACTGTCCTGTTTAACAACCTTAAATTTGACAGTAAATTATTTTTTTGGTTGAATAATCAGTTAAAATATTATGCATATGAGTTGCTTAAGTTGTATATCCTTAAATACATAATGCATTTTGTGGTCTTCTTTATATTGATTAATCAACTGTAAGTTTTCAACTCAGTGTTCAAACTTGCCACATTGTTTCAAATGGATGCTGAAAAATTGTCTGTTTCAGGTAATCAAGGTTTATAGTGAAGATAATACCAGCAAAGCTGTAGAGGTACCCACAGATGTCACTGCCCGGGATATATGCCAGCTGTTTGTCCTGAAGAATCACTGCATTGATGACCATAGCTGGACTCTTTTTGAACACCTCACTCATCTAGGAATAGGTATTAATTTGTGGTATGAAAGTCCATAGAATAGCCAATTTAACCACAGTAAAATGTGAACAATCATGTGTACATTTATTAAACTCCAGTATTAGGTGCTGTCTGTCTGCTTATTACATTGTTACATTATTACATGTTTTGGGGTTATTTTACAGACATGTTAGGAATTAAAATTTATCTAAGGACCTATTTACCATGATGTTACTTGACTGTGCAATCGCCAAAAATGTAATAAAAAAATAGTTGATGCCATACCATCAGCAAGATATACAGTAATCTAAGGTTAATTATACTTTTTGTCCTTAAGTTAAGCGATGTGTCTTTAACCAAAACAACCGTTTTAGAAGTAATGAAAGAGCATTTGCACTTTGAATGATTTATTTATCTAATTTTCTAAATCAGTACAATTCAGTTCGGCCTTTCATTCATTTTCTTCTATTTTGCTCTTTCCAGAGAGAACTATCGAAGATCATGAGTCTGTTATGGAGGTACTATCAGGTGGAGGAATGGACACTGACAGCCGGCTATATTTTAGAAAGAATTATGCCAAATATGAATTCTTCAGGAAACCCCTGGTGAGTTTGTGATGATTATTTGATCTGTGTCTGAACTCACCCACTCATGGCCTTTTTCCATTACATGGTATGGTTCTGCATGGTTTGACTCAGCACTGACCCTGCAAGCCTTGTTTTCCACTACATCCTTCTCTGGGGAAGGATCAACTGTTTATAATCACAGTGCAGGAGGCTGCAGTGACACAGCCACAATACAACAATTCATTGTGCGTGTTTCTTACTATACTGTAATAATATGCTTTTATCCAAATTTACTTACAAGTGAAGATAATAGTGGAGCACACACTATTAATTCCACTGATTGTGGTCATAGGAGACTTTTATTTCAGCAGTCCTTGACTATCACTTGGGAATTGACATAACCAAATTTCATCCATTGGTTCAAGTTAAAAATCATCTGCTTAACTTACAACGCTTTGCATGTATTTTCACAGAGAGTTGTTTTTACCCACAAGTGACAACACTTTCTGACCCATCAGCGCAGCATTTACTGTTTACAACCTTGACTGAAGTAATGCCAAAAAACTACAAGTGAGCATTGTCTGAGTTATGCTACCCACAACAAATTCTAAAAGAACAAATGAACAAAACTCACAAAACCATAGCAAGTCTGAACCATACTACCTTTTGGAAAAGCACCATGAAAGCCCCATTCATTACATATGAATGTTGTGATTATGGATGACACTTTCATTTTCATAGGACTTTTTCCCAGATCACATGGTCTCCATGTCCACCGAAACCAACGGGATGGTGGAACACTCTGAGCTTATAGAGGTGTCAAGTTTGTTCTGTTCATAATGCCCTCAGTCTGCTGTTGACTTCCAGTTGTTGGAACATGCACATCTATGGACAAATATTTCTCTACCCAACACAGACCTTTCTCAAATCAAGCACTTGTCCGGAGGTCCATGGGTTCCTCCATGCCAAAGAGCAAAGCAAGAAGACATGGAAAAAGTTTTACTTTTTCTTGCGCAGGTCTGGGCTTTATTTCTCCAGCAAGGGAATGTCCAAGGTAAGTAGACTAATAAAAAGTATTTTAAAAGTTTTGAACTTTTACATAATTTGTGCATACAGTAACAGATCTAAACACATAGTCATTTACTAACACACATATATGATAAGAACTGGACAAACATATACGGTTTCAATAAGAAAAGTGAATACTTGTCTCGGTGCATTTCCAATTTTCATCATAGCCCTCTGTTTTTTGCTCTACGGGGCCACCAGTTCATCCTCTGCACACAACCAAGATGTGAAAAGGCACTGGAACAGGTCGAGCATGATTTTCCTTAGGTCAGCTGTCATAGCAGCCAAACTGAAAAAGCACTCTCAACACTGCTGACAAATGAGGCCGCTACCTGAGTGCTAGCCATGCAAACACTACCAATTTTGAAACTCTTTCATTTCCTTCAACAGTAACCTTTTGTCTTCTCCGGGGAGGAATTGGAATGGTGCTTGCTTTTAGTTTAGTGTGTTTGCTATTCAACTGGTGTCTTGGTTAAACACAAAGCTAGTCAGTCAGCACTGATGCAAATGACTGAAGCATTACTTTAAATAAGGAAGTGAGAACAGTGTGTCACATGAAAGCATAACAATGGGAGTCTCTCAGCTGTATCCACTTGGCAAGTTATCTTTGGCCCAAAGTAGCAAATAGTATGTCTACATTTCCACATATACTTTTAATTCGATCTAGCAGCTGACCGGTCAAAAGGCTTTAGAAAGCGATATGAGAATTTAAATATGATGGCCTCATACTATGCTGGGAATAAACATTCATTTTCTAAAATATTTCCTCATTTTCATAAAATTTGTAATGGTTTTTAATGTATTTATTGGTCTTGGCAGGAATGTATCTCATCAGTATCTAACAAAAAATGAAGTAATTTTTGGTGCTTTGTTTGCTCGTAAAAGCATTAGAGTTAAACACCGCTTTATGTCTGGTACCATGTTTTGTACCTGAATGTCTTATCTTAACTGCACATTTGTTTTATTGTTGACTATTTTTTCTCATAGGAACCGAGGCATCTCCAGTTTTTTGCTGACCTCAGCGATAGTGATGTCTACACTGTGTTGTCAGCCAAGAAACTACACGGTGCTCCCGCAGAGTTTGCCTTCTGTATCAAGGTATTGTAGCCTTCTTTAAGCCGTGTTGACAGGGACTTTTATCATGAAAGCGATAACTGTGCAAAAGAAAAAGAAGCAAAGCACTGACTCACAGCACACTGAACTATTTTGTCTGCTTGTTACTTCTTGCCTCAGTCTACAAAGTGCAGTTCAGTTCGAGACTTGAAGCTGCTTTGTGCGGATGACGAGCAGACGAAGACCTGCTGGATCACAGCCATACGCTTGTTAAAGGTTGGCTTGCTGATGAATAACTCCAGTGGGAGGAATGCTGAGTCAGCGCAAGAATCAGATTTAGCTTTTGGAGGAGGTCAAGGGAAACTATTGAGTGATGCTGGATTAGCACTCCCACTCTTGATAGAATCAGCATGTGCTCATTGTCTGGATATCAGATGATTCTGTTTAAAGCATTAGTCATTTCTTCGACCCCATAAATAAAATACAGAAAACCACAAAAGTCTTATTCATACGTGCCCATTTTCATCCTAGCAAAACGGCTCTGAAGTAATAGCAAATTATATAATAAACAATTATAAATATTTGACTTCACATTTATGATGTTGTTTATTTCATGTTACAGTTTGGGATGCAGCTTTACCAAAGTTTCATTCAGCCACACCAGAAGCAGAAAGCCTCACTGATGGTAAGGTGAAGTTGTTTTATTAATCTGATGATAATTGTTTCTAAGAGCCTGTGGCTATTTTTGGATGCAATTGTCAAACATTGGTTTGCAAACCACAATTTTTGGCATCAAGCCATTTTGTCAAACTTGGTATATTTAGTTATGCTATCTGGACTAAACCGTTTCTACACTTTATATTTTTAAAGAAGCCTTGAACACACTGATCACAGGGAGTGAGACTTGTTAAGGACACTCAAAGGAACCTGCACATGGCTGTCTCCATACAAAGTCTGTGATAGAACCTTTAAACTGAGCTTAAATTAACTTTTTTTAGCCGGCATGGCTCACACTCATCAATAGATTTTCTGCCCATATTTAACAAAGCCCTTGATAATGACAACATAGTGAGTGATATAATGATGACAGCAGCAACGGCCTGGTGGACAGGATAGCAGCTACAGAATCAATATTTGTACTTAATCATGTTTAAGGGTGAAACGGAGTGAACAAAGAAGCCTTCTCATACATGGATATGATTCCCTGTGTCTTGTGGATATGTGTGGGTGCGTGTTTGCTAAATGTTTGTCTCATAGCTTAAACTCAATTAAAGTAACTATGTTTGAAATGTCAAAAATAAGTAATGTCAACATTTAGAGGAAAAGTTTACACAGGTCAAATCAGGCACCTCCAGCGTTGTAATGTCGGTTCAAGTCCTAGAATAGCCTCAGACTTTACTGAGGCAGCAAATGCAGTCTATTATAGGTTATGTAGACATGTTTGTGATCCCCTCGCTTTCTAAAAATACATAATGATCAGCTGCTCTCACATTTAACAGCTCATCACCTCTTCTCCGCTGTTGGACGGCCATATGTGTTCAACAGCCTTGTCACGGGGATTAGGTAGAAAGACAAAAAGCACACATGTCCGCCAGATTTATGGCCTGAACACCAAGTCTTATGTGGTAAAAGTGGCAGTTTTGGCTCCAGATACCACAGTGAGGAGAATACATCTCCACAGATTTTAACCACATATCCCTTAAAAATTTTTGGGTAATTCTAATAGGAAATATTTTCTCCCACATGTGTGTGCTAATTTAGCTCCATTTACCTTAAGACAGCTTAAAGTGTTCAAATGTACTTGTGTGACATCTTTCAAAAGGCGATTAGAATCATTTTTAATGGAGGTTTTATCCATAAATGAATATGGAGTCACATCGCACAGACACTAGATGGCAATACAGTGCAGCAAAATTCAGTCTATTATTTTAAAAAGCCCACAAAGGAAAAGTGAACCACAATCATGACATTGACAGCTTGACTTTTTAAAAAAAAATATTCTCTAATCATCTTAATAATGTTTATGTCCAAATGTATTTGTTTAAAAAAAAGCAAGAACAGTATTCAATATACATCCCACTCCCTAATCACAGGGTGGGATAATTGTGCAATTTCAGAGAAGCATCTCAGAGAACTCACTGGTGGCTATGGACTTTTCTGGCCAAAAGACTCGAGTGATTGAGAACCCATCTGAAGCACTGTCTGTGGCTGTACAAGAGGGCTTGTCCTGGAGGGTGAGTCAAAGCTTCTCTAAAAAATGTTCCAATTCTTCGGGATATTTAATAAGGCCTAAAATGCATCTAAATTGAAAGTAAACAAATGAGAATGTACAATAACTACAACCTTATTTTTCCCTTTGTGGAAATATGCTGTTTTTGCAACAATTCAGTAACACAATCATTTGTAAGCCAATTATGATGAAATTCCATGACAAAAATAAAACAAAATATTGTGAGCATCTTGTACAAACAGACAACCAAATGAAAAGAAACACGCACAATAAGTATTAACACAATTTCCACTTAAATGGCTATCATTAATGTTTCCCTCAGAGGAAAAGCTGCCACCGCTTAAGTGGTCACGGGAGCCCATCCACTGCACCGTGCTCTGTACCAAACATAGGTTTGTGAGATTCTTCTCTAATTGTTTGTCTATGTATGCTAAATGAGAGACATTTTGTAAAATACAGTTTCCACGCTTTAGCGATTCACGTGGCACAGTCTTGGTTTCATGGGAAACTGTCTCGAGAGGATGCTCAACGTCTAATCACTCAGCAGGGTCTCATTGATGGGTGAGTATCCTCTACCTTTCTGTGATGGATTTTCTCAACGAGAACATCAACAAGACTCCCAGTGTTAGGGACTAATTCTTTTCTGGAATCTACTTTATGAGGTGTCAAGTACAGCACAAAACATGTTCACAACATTTGTTGTTCAGCAAATACTGTATAAAACCTAGAAGAATTTGATAGATTACTTCTACAGTCCCACTCTGCTTCAGGCAGTCACATCATAACATCCTTTTAAAACTGACAGATAAGACACGATATGTTAAAAATTGTGTTTTGAGGCACAATGAAGAGCTTTCTTTCTGTTTCAGGGTATTTCTTCTGCGGGACAGCCAAAGCAACCCCAAGACCTTTGTTCTGTCATTGTGCTACTTGCAGAAAATCAAACACTTTCAGATCTTACCCGTGAGTACAATTATCAGTTTGAAAATACAATATGGTGGTGTACAACTAAAGCTGAACTGAAGATGATTTTAAAGACACAACCACAAATATTTATTTCATCATATACTGTTGCAAAAAGATATAACATACAAAAAATGTACTCTTTTGCCTTTGATATCTCCCCAAAGTTGATACTTTGTCCTGCAGTGGCAGTTAATTTGATCCAATCTTTGAAGAAAACTTTCTAAACAATGAATGTGGATTTAGGCTGTCTTTGTCTTATCCATCTCTTCATTTAATCCATTACAGACTCTGTGACATATAGATCATCTATTGCAGGACTCCTTGTTCTTTTTGTTCAAGATAGGTCATTATAAATCTGGCTTCATGTTTGAAGTCACTGTGATGCAGTGTGGAGTGAATCTTGATAGATTAGAACAGATCCCCCTGAGTGAATTCCCTAAAGGATCCAAACAGCCTAACTAGCTAAAACCTCTGCACAGTACTGAGCAGATTCACTGTTTTTCACCTGCCTTTGAGCCACATGTTTAATAGGTCGCATCTCTTGTATGCATTTTATGGGTTTGCATGCGTGCATTTCTGTTTGTGTGCTCCACTGTAGGTGGATGATGAAGGGGAGTTGTTCTACAGTTTGGATGATGGCAACACACGGTTTTCTGACTTGATTCAGCTGGTGGAGTTTTACCAGCTAAACCGTGGAATTCTTCCCTGCAAGCTCAAGCACCACTGCACTCGGATCGCCCTGTGAACTGGGATCCAAGAGGCCCCAGAGAGCCCTCCGTGCCCTTAACTCCAGTTCCCTCTGGACAAATGCTCCTTATGTTCTTGTGCCTTGATGAGTAAAGATAACAGACAGTGGTTTTCATATTGCGGTGCTCACATTAATTTGCTAAAAGCCTGCTTTGGATCACATGCAAGAATATTTTTCAACCCTGTAATGTGTCTCCATGTGGCAGTAAATCTTTCTTAAAAAGTACAAACAAATGTTCTTGCACTGTGTATTGTAAAGCTGATTATATTCTGAAAACAGATTATTATTCACATCATGATGCCAGTTGGAGTAACTAGTTTTAACGGTACACCAGCAGGATTTTGAGTATGTATAGAGTACAATATACATACCTATACAGGTCTTTCAAAGCTAATGATAATTGAATTCCAACAAGGACATATTTCCTTTTTCCTGACCGTCTCATGCTGAGAATAACACTGCATGACTCCTCTGGCCAATTTCAGTAACGTAAGCTATTTTCCTTTTCATCGTCATCTCCGTTTCTATGTACTTTTTTCATTTCATAAAGGGGTTCTTTTTTATTAGTTACTAATAGCCAGATAAACCTCTCAGGAAGTGTCACTGCATAGTCTGCAAATGCACTGAGAAAAAGGAAGAAGAAAAGAAAGCTGAAGAGTTGGCACACAACCATACAAGCCACTGTGCATTCAATATCAGTTTTAAGTGATGACAGTAATGTTTTTTTTATGCAATTATTGTTGAGCTTGCTCCTGAACAAGGGTGATGAAATATTATCTAGTAATAGTAAACCATAACAAAGAAAATCGAAATATTTTCTAACTGATTTTGATCATTTATTATACTGGGAAATTGACTTTTTTTCATTTCTTCATATCCAGGTGCACACACCTGGGTGGGTTGTGTTTTGATGCCACTGCCACTCATGAAGAGCAATACAGGGGTGATATTGTAATAGCACTGTGGTGTATATTCAGAAATAATAAGTTCTGATATTTAAGTCAGAAAGCACTGGTTTTAAAAAAACTGATCTCTTTTTTCTGTTCAGCAGCCTTAGTTGATAAATGTACATTTTGTTTGTATCTAAGGTATAACTGTCATTCTTTTTTTTACGCTGCAAGATTAACTTACTGTTTGCTAAACATGTGTATTCTGTAATGAATTCCTCAGACTATCTTTTTAAAAAGGAAGCTATTACATTCTTCTTTTTTCAGAAAGTAGGGCATGCCGTTTTATCCATCCAGCTAGAAGGACACACAGTGTAATAATGAGGTAGATTAGTCAACTGAGCCATCATGTCATCACGCAGCAGGGTGTTGCTCAGTAAGGGAAAGTTTTCATTCTGACTACATAAGCATGTGGTTAAATTTAGTCTCACTCTGTAATCCATAAATATGTTCCATTACCTAAACATAGTCAAGTATATGGGTAAAACTGCTTTTAATTAATATGACCATTAGCTGGCTCCAGTGACATTTTTGAAAAATATTCCTAACAGTCTTAAATTAAAATGACATACATAACACAGATGTAGATTTTTTAAAATAAAAAATGTATATTGATTTTAAATACATTTTAAGCCAAGAGCCCAACCATAACTCTGATTATAATTTTGCTGTCTTCAGAAACTTGAACAATAATCTAAGAATATACCAGAATGTGAAAAAGTATATTCAAATGACATTAAATTAATCTATTTATAGTATTAATCCCCCAAATGATTTTGTGTTAGAAATGCTTTCCAAAGGATTACATAGGTTGGCTGTATAACATAAAATGGAATAAATGGAATATCTTGTCAATCTTTCCTCTTATCATACCAACACGTTGCCTCTTTACCTCCCCTGCTCTGCTTCAATCGCAGATTTCGAAACATTGCTCGTTTCCAGGGGAGATGTGTGTGCACAGAGAAGTCTAAAATGCACCTCTGCTTCCGAGGTCTTGTGCTAAATGTTGTTTTGGATGTATTCCTGCCATTGATCGGAGTTTGGCTGCAGGGGGAGAGATGGCAGCCGAGAGAGAGTGCGATTCCTTTAATGAATTCATCCAGCTCTGCCCAGCCCAAACGGCCTGTGGATACACCGTCTCTCCCAGTGAAGAAAGCCTTTCTCCGTTCTGTTTTGGTGCTCATGAACAAGCACAACTGTTTGTAACACTTTTCACCACTGTACCGTAGTGGATTCACTCCTGCCTGTACACTCACTCTTAAGACTTCAGGTTTTTGTACTTGAGATAAGTCGGCTTTGCAGTGCTCATAAATGCTTCTTTTGGTCCATTCCCCATTTCTATCATCAGTCAACAGCCTTCACTGTCTTTTGCCCAATGACACATTTTTTTCAATAAAGTGAAAACCTTGGGTTTTCTTTACAGTTGAATCGCAAAAAGGAATTATCTTTTTTGGTCTACTAGAAAAATGCCTTGTCTATCTATCTATCTATCTATCTATCTATCTATCTATCTATCTATCT
>JABUIW010000214.1:6137353-6161188 GCA_013363375.1 Menidia beryllina
TCTATCTATCTATCTATCTATCTATCTATCTATCTATCTATCTATCTGTCTGTCTGTCTGTCTGTCTGTCTGTCTGTCTTCTTGACATCTAGACATATTTATGCATTTTAACTGCTTAACTGTTTAAATTGTTTAATCATTTACAAGTAGCATAATTTGAAAATAGTAATTTCATTAAAAAGTCTTCATGTGGGTTAATGATAGACAATAGTTCCTCACAATCTTGATATGTATTTCAAAGTCTAATCTTTTCAACTTAAAGGATTCTGAAAATAACTCATTTTAGTGTAAAGAATGTCCCTATCTAATAGTTAAAATGACAAGAGCATTTTATCAAACCAGCACACTCACTTAAAATGTAGTATCTCATACCTTCTCTTCACACTGCACAAAATTTGCCGTGATTGTGGAGGTGCTTTGGTGTGAAATCTTTAGATACTGAGCATCTCGGGCCATGCATTATGTCTCAGATAATTGCCCAGACAGTGCTTGCTCCATAAGTTGCCTTTCTAACCTCTGATATATTTTTCAGGGGTCTTGTAAGTGGCAAATGGTAAGCGCCAAGCTTTGTTAATTACAAGGATAACACATGCACTTGTCAAATAATGGATATGGTTTGCAATTTCAAGTTTTAATAATCAATTACTGGCAGTAATTCTCTGTGGAGTCACAGTATCGTCATTAAATCTCAAAAGGCTGGACATGCATGTTTAGTTTTTTCAGAGCCCTATTTTCAAATACTTACGGGAACTGCTTTAATCCTATGCATTTTGTTGCCCTATTGCCATGTAGAGTGGCTCATGCAATTTACAACTGAGTGATGAATGGTCATATTATTGCTCATTTTACAGAGACTGGGCAAACATGCAGCAAGGTCTTTTTTCTTGTACTTGTACTGTTCCTATTCACAGTATTTATTATGTCTGGTAGGGTGAAAGTAAAAGTTTAATTCAGACTTGTATGAACTTGGACACATTTGTCTTAATCCTGAAACAGGAGAAAAGGACAAAAAAAATCTATGAAAAAAACTGAACATTTTGGAGAGAATAAATCGAAAAAAAGGCCACATTTGAAGTAATCCAATGAAAAGAAAACAGTAAAGTTCTGATTCCAAACGTGCTTTCTGAATAGTAGTATTTGGCTAATTCTGATTTATTTCCTGTTCTGTTGCCCCTGTCATGAGCTGTTTGGTCTTATGTTTCATTGCTTTGTTTTCTGTAATTTCATTCTGTTTTTGTTCTGTTTTGCACCACAGGGCCACCATAGGTCCTGCCCTCAAAGATCTTTGCAAACAAGTAATGCTATTGAATCAGTGTGTCATATACAGCAGGGCTTCTGTTTTTGTATTTTGAATCCACCTTTAAAACTGAATCGTTGCAGATGTTCTTCTTCACCTTGAGAAATTAACATAGGAGGTCTGGCTTTGCTCTGAGGGAGTCCTATAGAGGCCACGTCTTTGCCTAATCCCTAGCTTTAAAGCATACCAGATAAAATAGCCAAATCTTTACATGATATCAGCCAGGAGCTCAACATATAAAGAGACACAAAGCAGTCAGATTTTTTTTAGAGCAGACACATTTGCTCTATGAAAGCTGTATATATGTACATATATATATATATATATTTTTTGTGTAGTGTCTAGGAGGGTGAGACAGGGAGACATGGAGGGATGAGTTTGGCCTTGCACCCATGAACAAAGTGAATCTGAAGCGCAACACCCTGTGTGGCCACCCACCAACTGAACAACATTAAGGCAGTCCACCATGTAAAACGTGCTCACTTCTCCCACAAACTCTCAAGTTTGGCAGTCGGGCAGCCGCTCAGCAGGGAGAGGCTCTCACTTGAAGGCAGGCAGCGAGTTATGGACAGCAGGGAGACATAAACCACAGCTTCTGGTGGTGATGGAATGATGTTTCAGGTGATCAAAAGCGTGGATAACACAAGGAAAATGACAGAGGTGGAAGCAAGAGGAGGTTTTGGAGAGGAAAACATTTTGGACTAAAGGCAGAAAGAACTGGAAAGCAAAGTAAAGCTGAGTTTGACAGTGAAGCACTTGAAGTAAATACCATTCACTGCGAAAGTGGACGACAATGCTCAGATTCATCTGCGGATGTGTACTATCATCCACACTTGAACCTGTAGTTGTGGAATGAAACTTAAGGTCAACACGGATTTGTCATTTGGCAATTTATTTCAAAGTTACAGCACACAAATTATTAGGATACACTGCCTTTGCATTTTTCTGCTAAACTGATAAAAATGTACACAGATACACATGTGTAAGTGAAGTGCACAAGCACATTCCAACATGTCTTGGATTCATTTAAATTCTTTCCTACTTCTTTTTTTCTACTCATTTACATGGTGTGCGAGTGACTCCTGAACGGGGTAGGAAACCTTGTGGAAGAATTAGGAAGTGATCCATTTCTGACAACAAAGTGGAACAGAAGCAGAGCAACATAAGTTGGGATTTGAACGGTCAATCGATGAATAACCCAGAGCGGTGTTTTTCTGTGCAGATTGGCAGGCGTTGCGCTGCGGCATCCGTGTGTATGTGTGTCTGTGGAAGAGAGCGGGAGAGATAGGGGCACGGAGGAGTGGGGATTCATCCTTCCCCAACGTATTATGCAGTGGTCAAAAATATTTGCAATGCCAGGGGGTATTTTGAAAAATATTTGAAAAAATCCAATACTGTGCTGACCTTTTGCCATGCACTTGTGAACAGATTCACACTCCGTCTAATCTGGCTCAGAGTCAGGGAGAATCGGTGTGTATTTATTATGCTGTTGATAATAAATTATGTTGATCCACTCTATGCTCTGACTTTAAAATTTCATTGAAATCTCTTGTTTTTCTGTGAATTTCATGTCCAGGTACAAATTAGCATTTTTTAAGCAAAAGACAGATATTTAAAGGACATGACCATTTGAATACCAAACATAAAACTGAACTTCTGGTGAAACTGTTATATGCATTGCAAAACTATTTACCTCCCGTTTTTTTTTACGTATTGATTATATCCATCCAATATCTTATTATTATTTTGGTACTATGTTTGTATGCTTTATTTTTATATATTTTTGTCTGAAACAATTTCAATGATTTGCTTTTCTTTGTTACATTGACTCACTGAGGTCAAAATGCAAATGTTCACAAACTACAGAGCTACACCACAAGAGGGCAGAAAGCATCCAAACCAATTTCCAACTCTTTGCATTGAATGCCTACAGCACTTATTTCACAGGTTTTCTTTTGATTAAGGGAGTACATCTGTTGTTCTTTGTAGGAAATGCATGTATGAATCTGTACTAGAAAAGACAGCTGGAAGATGTTTTTGGTATTTATCATTAATATCTAAACGTTGTCATGGTGTTCAGAGTGAAATAAGCATTTGAAAATGCTGCTGTGCTAAAACTCAAAACAAATCCTTAGCAAAATGATAATGATAAAGAAAATGTATGGCATAAATAAGAAGAACGTTGATGCAAATATTACACTGACACTAACATGAAATGCAGTAAAAAAAGAAACAAACAATATCTTTGTTTATTTATATATTCAGCTTTGAAAAGTATGTAATGTAAAGTATTGAAAAGGAGGACAAAAACTGTCTCTGAAAAATCCC
Source organism: Menidia beryllina (assembly GCA_013363375.1). Taxonomy (NCBI): domain Eukaryota; kingdom Metazoa; phylum Chordata; class Actinopteri; order Atheriniformes; family Atherinopsidae; genus Menidia; species Menidia beryllina. Next base: position 6,140,979 of record JABUIW010000214.1, read on the forward strand.
ATTTAAGCCATTTTGGAAATTTCTGGGGACTTTTGTTTAGCAAAATGTTTTATTTTTTCCAGAGAATAAAATCAAACTACTCAAAGTGCCTCAATTCTTCCTCTGAAATGACCTCTGTCAGTTAAATATAGTATTCACAATAAGAAAAAATTGTTTTTACAGGAGAAACCATCAAGCAAAGATAAAAAGTTAAGGCACGTAAATAGCTGTGAGCATGCTAGTTTCCTCACTACAGAGCAGCGACACTGCTGACTAATCAGTCATCTAACACAGAACAATCAGTTTGGAGGCAGACACTGTCAGTTGAAATTGAGAGTAAGACCAGACATATACTACAAATCGCCACTCATTTTTCATTCATTATTCCACACAGAAACAACAGCGACCGACAGGCTTGGACACTGTGTCCAAGGTTTAATCCTGGTTGCTCTAATGTTTATTATGTCTATTATGTACAATTACTTCAAAACGATGCGCCCAAAGTTTGCATAATGGATGAATATGTTGCACTTACCATGTTTTTTTTACATCAGTGTGCAGCACATTAAATAATGTGCAGATTACAGTACATTTAGCAAACACGATTAAGCCCCAGAACTCAATAGATATTTTCTGCAGTGATCATACGTGAGAGCAGTTAAATGAGCATGTGAGGTAAAATATTAAAGGTGCAAGACTGGATTTGACACAGTCAATCATTTGATGAGGGAAGCCGATCACATGTTACGTTTTCAGAGCCCAACAGGGGAAAGGTGCCACTATCAATCAAATTTTTGGGCTTCTCAAATAGATACACAAATGAAATAATTCAATTTAGTATGAAGGAACATTTAATCTCAACAGACAACCACCAGAACTCAAATACAGTACACTAAGTAATCCTACACAGAACAATATTCATCAACATATTTTCGTTAAAAATCAGGAAACACAATGGAATACAAGTGCAATAGCTCCACTCTCACAAAAAGAAAATATTCTAAATAAGATGCTGTTGACATTACCAGCTTTCTCGCTCACTGCCCCCTCTGCCTTTCTATCTTTGCCGAAAGGTTTTCTCTTGCTTCAGATAGAGGCCAGCATGAGATACAGCTCGTCCTTCAACTCAGAGATTTACAGGGCTGCTCAAAGACTTATTCAATTCAACAACAAGCTACAATGCATACACATTCCAGCATTGATGTTGTAGACAGTGATATCCTATGATCAAGCAACATTTCATGTTTCCAAGAAAGAGTTTTTTGTGTTTCTTTTTCCTTTTACAATTTAATACACAGTAAATGTTTTTAGAGCATGCTATTTGTTTACTGAGCGCTTCCTTTCAAACCAAGGTTGAACACAGGCTAACGTCAATCATACCTCAGGACCTCAGCTCTGTACTGCTAACTACAAGTCTTTGCCCCTTATTATAGCACAAGTTAATTGAATCTCAGTCCGTTACTGCCTTCCAGATGCTTCTGTGTGTATAAAGGTACAAAAGTGATGGAGCTGGTGTAGCAATATTTGTACTTAAGGGTATTTCCACTGACTATCGGCTGTTTGGTCAGACATTTAAGAGAACAGCTCCAGCTTTGTAAACCCCTTTCATTTACTCCTGGGCAGTTTTCCTATCTCCCTGTTTTCAAAAGAATCCTCTTTGACCCACATATACCAACAGCAGAGAAAGACTTCAGTAAGAACTGCAGAGCATGGTTTACTTGGCTTGCTAAAGATACACCAAGAAATGGGATATGGACAAAATGGCCATGACCCCAGACATGCCTGCACACTAGAAGGAGAGCAAAGCTTCTCTGTCTGCAACAGGCTGTCGAGCACAGGGATCACAACATATTTATGTATAATGGTTTGCAGGGGTGGTCAGCTACCCTGGTGCTGGAGTAATTGCTGTCATATTTCTCAAACAAGTGAATCATGGCAATAAGAATTTACTAACCGTAATCTTTACCAACAGTCTTTTACTTTCAGTGTTCCTCTGTGTAAACAGTGGAGACAAATTATTGGTTTTGGTCTTCAAAATAAAGCCGGCAGAGCATTCCCTTGAAAGGAGAAATGGGCCAGTGGACAACATGTGGTGACAACTGTTTTGTAGATGTTATCTGTGTAGATGTTACATAGACATTTGGGGATCTGTGTGTGTATCTATTACTGCCACAGACGCAGGTTATAGGAATTTGAGATTAGATTTTTTTAACTACGTGTATGATTTAGTGTATATTCTTTAAATGCCAACATAATTTTGCAAATGAAAAGTGTGCTGAATGAACAATCAGTGCGTGTTCCTTCTGTCAGACATAGTAACAAAGAGTGGACCAGGCATGTAGGAAGCAGCTTCTTAAAATGAATGTGCTGTAACTACAGATGTGCATCTCAATAAAAAAATAATGATCTTCTGTTCTTCTGGAATATATGAATGGCTGCACAAGTGATATTTACTAGATCGTTGACAACTCTAAAGATGAATGCCAAGCTAGGTAGAACCTATTGATGATTGAAAATACTTTACAAGTGATCTGATCATGAAATTCTTCTGTGTGTAATCAAGAAGCATATTAGTACACTTTCTCACTGAAACTGGTTGAATCTATCACAAAAACACTGAATTCTGTTTGGTCATATTTCTCTATCTGAGCACCCATCGGTAACAGTTGTACTTCAGAACAGACCTTTTTTTGCATGGTTTGTTGAAACAACTTTTGAAAGGCATACTTTTCCAAATGCAAGTGAAGAAGTGCTTGAAGCAAGTTTTACAATAGTTTTTCCACAGTCAGCAAATCACCAGGGATTTCAGATATTTGGCAGTTACAAATCTTGACCAGGAATTTTCTCTGATATGCTCAGTGCTTGTTTCCTTTGTTTATTTTTCTATTCTGGCAACTTAGATTTTACTTTATCTAAGTTTGTTTCACTTTGATCATAATCTTATGTAGCTTGGGCTGGAGCTGGTTAAATGGGTCATCTAACAGAGCCATCAGATCGCTTTGTAGTTTTAGTAATGCAACATGGTAGTTAGGGTGATCTGATGCTTCTGTCTGAGAGCCAAGATTTTTTTCATTTGTTCAGTTTGCCAACTCTTGTGAACGTGTTCTGCAGTCAATTTTCTTTAATGCCAATCTTTTCTTCTCTCTAATGTTTCTGTTTTCTGGTGTCTGTCCCTGCTGACTACAGGTGAGAAGCAGAACCCAACAATGATAGATCACCAATTTAGAATTGTGCTAGCACAGAGGACAACTATTCACAGTCTCTATAATAGCTATAACACATTAATAATGGAGAGATTTAATAAACATGTGTATCTTCAATTTGCAGGAAGAAATGTTAAAACTCAAGCAAAACCCTTCCAGGCAAAAGGGTGAACTTGCAAACTCCAAACAGATAAGCCTCAGGTGAATTTCAACCAGGGAACCTCCTTCCAGGTGACAGTGCTTAACACTTCCATCAAGTGCCACCTGTGTCACTTGATGAATAAAAAAAGTGGTTTTGCTTCATGCATGGACCAATTCTTGAAGTCCAAAGTACAGCTAAGATTAACTGCAGATTGGATGCAACATATTACTGGAAAATGTTATCAGTATTAACAGTTGCGCTAATTTGATCTTCTAGCAAACATTTTTACTACTCTGTGATTATAATTTACTTTAATGAATCAGGTATTATTGACTGGTGTTTATAAATATTGTATACAAAACCTACATGACTTCTCTCCAGCTGGCAAACTTTAGCATTTTTTTAATCTAAAAGCTTACTGCTGTGTACTTGCTTTCCTGAACAGAATGAATTTGGACTATTCCCATTGAGACTGCTGCAACTCATTAAAGAAAAAAAAGCAAATGAACAGAAGTGTTCAAAGTGAAAGAAAGATTTGTACATTTAAGGTACAATGCAGGGAACAGATAAACAGTAACAAAATGTGGCTAAAGCTTTTCTTACAACCTGGTCTGGCTTTGAGCTCTCAGGATCCCCTGACAATAAAGAAATGGAAATGAAGACTATCAGGATTCAACACATTAAATATCTATTAAGTAACCTGAGAATCACAGAAGTCTCTGAATTATAAGTGTTGAATTTTTTACAGTGACTAAAAGTTAAAAATACTTTCACTCATTTCACATTCATTTCGAAACTTTACAAACTGAATTAATTCTATCATTAATTGCATTTTTTTTAGAAAAAATGTGCATTCCCTGCTTCTTTAACCTGCGCTACCCTTAAAGCTGGTTAGGATTGTGTGTCTGTGTCTCTGTGGAACCTGAATCTGTGCAAAATGTTCGAAAAAAACAGACAGAAATAAGTAAATTATCTGCTGCAGAGGAGTTTGTGAATTAAATTGATATATCTCACACAAAATATATCTCCATAGTTGTAGGAAATGCGAAATGTTTGTTATCTGTTTAAGTTGCCACTGGCTGTAGATACAGTATCTCATATACCTGATGTGGTCCACTGAAACACACATTAAAGATGATATCCTTATCAATTGTTTCCACTTTTAGGCTAAAAGATATCAGCTTTCAGTTTGGTGCTGTTTTGCATTGATTAAAGTTTATGATAATGGAAGACTTGATGTGAATGTTTGTGAAAGAAAAGCGTTTCAAGGATTGTCTTCATGTTTAACCATAAATCTAATTAGGATCTATATAGTTTATCTACACAAATGCCTGAAAAGCTTCAGTGGGTTATTTCATAATGTTTGTCAAAGCCATAACGGTTTTATTCACTGCAGCTAATGTATCTATTAGTCCCAAAGATCTTTATCTCTATAAGGGACATTAGGTTTCCATCCAGACCTGAGATCTTCTTATTTGACCGTGAGTAGTGGCTCCCTGTGGAGTCCTGGATTGTTATAGTACAGAATGGCCATATTCTTGTTAAAAGCTTGAAGCTGGGCTTGGGACATCTTTCTTTTCAGAATCAGTTTTGGGATCTCATTGTTCGCACTGATTTCCTTGTGCACTTAAGAAATGATCCCCCTCATCAATGCCATGGGGATTGGGCATAGGGAAATGGTTTGCTTCTCTTTTACTCATCTTCATGGCTCCACCTCTGTAGCCAATAAAAGATAAAGTAGGAAATGAGAGTATCAATCTAATGTGAGCGTCCCGATGGTTTTATCATCATTTCTCATGATGCATGTCATCTTGGGCCATAACTAAATAAGGCAGAGCTGGGTATGAGAGACATTGTCTCACCCACTCAATGCCCTGAAAAGTAAATGCATGAGACGGTGTCGCACAAGTTGTTGACAAGAGCTAAGTGGATTGCAGCTGAAGGTTACTTTTTTTTTCTTTTTGCTGGCTTAACATTTTAATATGAATATAAACAATAATGCATTAAAGGTTTTTCTTCTGTATTTCTATCTGCCAGCTATTATAAAGCAGCACAGTATTTCCTTTGGTCTTCTTGGCTCTACTCTGTGACTACTCCATATCAGGGGATGAAGCTGTCTGTTCAGGTGATTGACACAAGCCCACATTAAGAGGTGGTTTTGGAAATTAGTCCATGGAGACCCTTTCGAGCTGAGGCGGAGAAGGAGGGCTGTCTCTGAGAGGAGCCGTGCCTTTTTAACCCCACTCATTTGTATGCCGATACGCGAGTGGCGAGCTGCTCTCTAAATGGCTGAGGCATCCTGGCTGGTACCCCCTCGACATGTTCCTGCACAGACAGACCCCGTGGAGAGCTGCCAACAATATGCAGCCCAGAATCCTCAAATTACAATGGACCCAATTAATGATCACATAGTTAGTTCATATTTTATGTCTTATCTAGAATTCAGATGAACAAAGCATCTATCAGAAATTAATGGACTATCTTTTTCTTAACCATGACCAAGCTTGTCCTTAGCTCAGTGAACTTTTTATTTTTCTCTCCTGAATGTTAGAATTTAGGATTTTTTTAATGATTTGGCAGCTTGACCATTCTTTCACCTTTCTTTCAATTCACTGTTATGGAGAGATGTGTAAGAAATACATAATAATGGGATCACTAAGGGACGGTCATGAAATTTGAATGAGACCCTGAAATGAAACATATATAACATATATATTATGTTTTGAGACAGTTTGTTTTTTTAACCCACTAAACCCTTTGAAAATATACATGTATTTTAGGAAAGTTGTATTTCCTAAAATTAGCAAAGTTGTATGTTTTCTTACTCAAATTTGATAGCTTTCATTGTTTCAAAAACAGTTATTCCTCAAAAATATATTCAGTTATACTATGAATGTGGAATTTGCACATGTGGGCCACTATGTCACCTCGTGCTGCAGACAGCTAGTATAGCCCCTCTGTGACTGGGAAGAACAATTTTTAGGTTTGGATTTGTTCATTAGAAGTTGTTAATTAGACATAAATATGCAAAGCAGCTTCCCAGGGGCTCTCTTTGAAATGCAAATACTGGGTGCAAAGAAAGGTTGGGTGAATATAGGCTCTGACGCAATTGCATCATGGAGGTGTATAACTGTTCACACCAAAATCATGAGACACTGTGTCCCTCGTGCTCATTTTGAATAGAGTTTTAGAGTGTAAAACCAATGATGTAACAAAGATACAATGCTAGCACTGAACGGTAAAACAACAAGTAAAACAGTCTATATATATATACTTTAAAAACTATTTCTGTAGGTGGATTATTATGTGACACCTTTATCGAGTGTTTGAGCTGTGAACAGATTTTTATAGCACTGCACCTTGCCATTGGTCAGCTAAAACTTTGTTGATGATTTGTACTTCACTCTCAAATCTACACAATTTCCAATTTCAGGAAAAAAAGTGGATTCCTGAGTGTTTGAAGTATCATTTTCTAAGTCTTTGGAGTGGAAAATAGGATTCAAATCCTGTTCAACACCTCTTCATTAACTAACCACCAAATGCAAACCACAGAAAGAGCTTATATCAAAGAACTTTGATAACTACATTCCTATGCTTCCCCCCCAAAAATTTTGCAGTATTTCACAGAACTTTAATGCTTTGTAGAAAGTGCACTGGAACACTAGAAAAGTCAAGTTTTCTGTAATTATTCATTGTGCCTGTGCAGAGACTGGTGAAAAGAGTAACCCTGACCAATCCCTCTGGAGAGGTGTTTCAGTTCCCAGTGTGTACAACCACTTAACCAGACTCACAGACATTAGCCACCCATGACTTAACTGCCAATCCAGATTCGACACCCACTGTACTCCCCATTAAAATTTTACAGGTCAAAAATTTAAAAGGCAGTTAAAGAAATGTTCTTTTTCATTACATGTGACAAAAAGGAGTAGGTTGGCTCATGACATAATGGCACAGTAATTAAGGACTTACGGTTTGATACAGTGTGACTGTAAATCAATGTAACACTAATTAATCAATATTTTAATTATCAGACCTTGTAATGAGGATTTTGTTGAATTCCCTTAGTTCATGTTGCTACTCTGCCCTCCTCTGTCATCATTAGCAAGTACACTGAAGCTTTTGTGTGTTGAACATGCCATCATCCTGCAATGAATAGTGACATCAAAGACCTCAAATTCCTGTCTCGCTTCATCTTAATGCTTAAGCAAGTCATGACTAAAGTCTGAGGAAAAGGTTATTTCCATGTCAGATTTTATCATCTGCAGCGTAACAGATTGGTCCAAATGTTTAACTTCAATATCTGCTTACAAACCACATTGTTTGTTGGCAGAAGGACATACATTTTGAATAAGAAAACCAGCAAATGCTAACATTGCTTCACATAAGGGAATCTTTAGACAGTTAAAGGCAGTTTTCTGATTCAGTTATCAAGAGTAGAGCACCAGCACGAGCATCCATGACAACACGAAAACACATTACATAGACTTTCTAACAGAAAATTAACATATTTTCTGTACTCCACATGTGTACTAGATTATTTGTTAGTTTATTCCTTATGCCTAAGTCCAAAATAATGTACTGTAGCTGTAATGTATTGTAACGCAATAATGTAGCTGGCGACCTATTCTTGGTGTATACTTCCTGTCTACTGCAGTGAAAGACATCAGCCGTCCTTAACAGCATAAACTGAGTTTAAAGTATAGAAGAATGGACAGAAGTTAAACGAATTTAAAGAATTCTTTTAACTTAGATTTTAAAGAAAAGAATTTAACACTCCTATTAAATACTAAACTATTCATTGGTTCAAGTTCAGAGATTGACAAATGTAGCATTTGGAGGAAATGTTCATTAATACAAATTTAAATCGAAATATTAGTTAAGGTCATGAATAAATTTACTAAAAGTTAACATAATTGTTGTTAAACTCACAAAGTAGTAAAGACTGAAAATAAGAGTTTTTATTCCTTTCACTGAAAACATGCCTGTATTACAGCCAAAAACAGAATGCTCTAAATTTGAACCCAAAGAGAAAAGTTGTGCCAGTGCAGTTAAAACATTTTCAAGCCAGTCACAACAAAGCACCCTGAAAGTGAAGGAAAACAAGGACTCAGGTAAGTGCTCTTAGCAGGTTCCCTACTTATGAGCAGCCGCTTTCACATTACCATGTGATTTCTATGACATGTTAGGAAAAAATGTTCATAAGTACATATGAACTTCTTTAAAGAAAAAACATTTTAGCAGACAAAGTCACCAAACTAATCTGCTCATGACTTTTAGACATACAGAAGAGAAGAGTGTTGTACCATTGAACAGTTATTTAAGCCTATTCAGCTTTCTTTTTTTGGCTGTGTTTACCCAAGTTACTGAGTAGCAATTCAATTAACTGTCAGAGGTGAGACAATGCAATATCACTATAACCTGCTTGACTTGCGAGCAGTGATTATCTCCAGTAGATGAGTACCTTCTCTTCTAAAAAAAAAAACACCTATATTTCCAGTTGAACAGAGGACGCATGTGTTTCGAAAGTATATGCATACAGAAGCCTTTAAATGTCTATCACGTCTGCTTGTAGAGAACTGGTTTACTTTCTGTCCCAAGTTCATGGATTGAGCCATGATAGTATTTATACTGCAATAAAGCAAATTCAATTACCTGTGAAATGCGCTAAACATTTTTTAAGTCTTTCTTTTGTATTTCAAGCACTTCAAGTATCTTTTTAAAGTGTATTTTTCTGATACAACAACCCAGAAAAAAGACAGGTTTGCTCAAATTTCTTTAGTCAAACTTTTCAGTTTTTTCTTCAAAGATTTTAGATTGGCTGAAACTGATGCTAAAGTGATGACAGTAATGCAAAACAGGTTGAGACACTCAGCAATAGCATGAATTTCAAGCTGTGATAACTGTAGAGTGAGTTGTGCTATTTATGAAGCTTTCTTCAAATCTTTCATTTAAATGGTCAACAATAGCCATCGCTTACATCTTTTTAAGCAGGACAAGGAGATAAATTCATGTGTTGCAAGAAATGAATTTGATTACACAACCAGAAATATTCTTAAAGTAAAAAGATGAAAGGGGTTAATTGGGATGACCGCAACCAATTCTAGCTTGTGAAGTTTCTATGGTAACCAGCACATAAGCAGTGATGTTTTGCACCCATTCATGGTTCACTCAGGAATCATATAGTTAGACATTACAAAGAGTGCTTGGATTTCTTTTTCCTCTTCCTCTGCAAATATATTTGTGAGGGTATTGTAAAATACAAACAAAAGAAAGTTTAACTCACAAGAATGTTTTTGGGGAGCTTTCAAAATATTTCTTGTTTTGCTTCCGTGCTTATACTTACTTGCTTTTTCACTGTAGTTTCAGCAGAGCTCCTCTGTCCATGTACACATTAATACAGCCACCTTCAATATCTGCCCCTTATTCAGGGTCACACAGACTGGAATCATCATTTTGGAGTCATTCAGCGTGAAAATCAGAAGTTGCTTTCTCCTGAGTGCCCTTTACCAACAAAATCTTTATTATTTTTCATAAACAGAAATACATTGTTTTTTACTCTTTCTCAGCATGAAAATAGAGGCTTTATCTTTTAATTCCATAATCTCTTTGAACTCACGTCAGTGATGCATCACACAAGGTGGTTTACAAGGAAGCTCCGTTTCATGAGACACCGTAAGGATGCATTAGGTCAAGAGGGGCATCAAAGAACATTTAAGATCATCTATTGGCTGTGGCTGGGGTAGAAGAGGGTTTGTCTTGCTGTCATAAGGTTTGTGGAGTGATCCCTGGCTTCTGGACCACATGTTGTCATAGTATCATAGATTATACAAAGTGTTTTCCAAGGTGATTTTACATTAAACCAAGGTAATGCTCCCATAGGGAGATAATGCAAAGAACTGGCTTGCTACTGACAGCAACCTTTGGCTGTGGGTGTTCCTCAAAAGATTTAGGCATGTGTTGCTTCGGTTATGCCATTACATCGCAAGCAACACATTACAACATCAACTGGGGAAACAACTAAAAAAAATAAGTTTTAAATTATTTTTTTTACAGTATCTAAAGTTTATACACATTTAGAATCAAACACTGAAATATTTTTTAGTATATGTGTTCATCCCCACTCAGCAACCGCTATTCAGTTTGTGTAATGCACAAAAGCTCATGATGTGAGATTGAAAAAATCTTGATAAATAAATCTACATGCACACATTCTTTTGGTTTTGGGCAAGGCTACCTCGCTGAGTTGAAGTGCACTGCTGGAGGCCAGTTGCTGTACTATTACCCTTCTAAATCTCACTCAGTCCCTTCATTCAGTCATTCAAAGGATTTTAGAGTCTTTTTGGAGTAAGGGCAATGTTTGTGTGGTGGGTGGTTGGGATGGGGGTGGGGGGGTGGGTTGCATATTAGCAGAGCCATGAAGTGGAAGAACAAGCAAGGTCAATGACCAAAGCAGGAGTAGACATAGGAGTGCTGACACTGAAAGACAAAAGAAAAGAGAAGTGAAAAGGAATGCCTTTGTCTTCAGACAAAGCAAATACTTTAAAAATCACCAATTTATCTATTCTGCTTATTAAATGCTATTCCCTGTATTCAGAAATGCAGACAAATGGTGGGTCTAGAACATATTATTTGCTTGTAAGATGTGGTTCCCTAAATGGGATTACACAACTCATCTGAGTGTGGCCTGTGAGTGTCAAGCTACATCTTAACCACAACTGGCAAAACTGTGTGGAGCTCATCTCCGCTGAGGCAGAACTAAAATCTGGAAATAATCAGCTAGTGGGGAACATGAGAAATTCTCAAGAAAACACTTTAACGCCACTGGAGCCCACTGCTCCTCAAGATTGGATTCAGGTACCTAATCCCAGGCGGCAGCTGCCCACCCTCCCCCTTGCTTTTCTTTCATACAGTGGAGTGCAGGCAGCCATGGGGTGTCAAAGGGGGCAGAGGGACTGCTGTGGCTGACACCTGCTGGGCGCTATAAATATAAAAAAGTGGAGCTGCCATTGTTAGTTTGTACTGTAGTTCTCTCTCCCAGGCCACTCTTTCTTGTGGGCTGATGTCTACTTTAATGCAGGCTGAAGGCTTCTGCCATCACCAAACCATTAGATAAGCAAGGCATCCAAATGACTCAACTGATTCCGCCCAGCAGCGAAGATTCTCAGCTTAGATCACAAAGAAAAGCCGTCACTGTTGCTGATGTTCCCCATCAAAGCAGCAAACAGCCTTTCCCTAAACTTAGCTCTGTTAAACAATAGCTGCTATTTCTCAAAAACTCAAAAACCTGTGATGTTTTCTTTGTCAGTTCTTGAGAGATATGTGTTAAGAGCTCAAATACATAATCACGATTCATTGTAAATGAACTTCAATGTGTTATTTGTTGACAATTGCAACAAGGGTTCTATGACAACAGTGGGTAGAATGGGCTTCATTCTGACATTCATTTAGAGTGGCTTTGGTTTAAGTGGATATATGTGCGTAGTATTACCAGAACCAACTGCCTGGATGTTGGATTATTTTCCCAAAAGTCACAATAGAATGGGGTCTGTCATTAATAAGTTAGTGGTTGTGGTGAGGTATGATTTGATATGATAAGTAAAGACAAAGCCAAGGGTTGAATCTAGAACGTTAGGAACTCTGGAGTCAGAGAGCACCGTACTGAGTGGTGTACTACAGAACCTAAAAATCCGCTGGATGTCCAGTAGGAGAAAAAAATGTAATTCCAAAACAAAACCACACTGAAAACTGACACTAACTGGTAACCTTTCATGTAGCTCTTCAATATCTTTATCCTGAACTGCATCAAGTTTGTCTATGGTCCTATCTCTCACACTGGGAAAGTGAAAGGCCAATCAATCAGATGGGTTATCCAAAGGAATATGTGTTTCAAGGTCACTCCCTCTGGACTAAGAAAGGACTGGCATGCAGTACATTCCATATTTGGGAAGCTTGAATCTAAACATATAGTGCTCTTCTTAAGTATTTTCACATTAATTGAAAGGTATCATGTTTTTTTAACTGGAAGGCTGTGGCCAATTTGCTTTAGGTCAGTGTGACTGGTAGTTTGCGTCCAGCCCTTTTGAACAAAAGTCCAGTTTTGCTGCCAGTGCACCACACAGCACCACTATGTCAGGATCCCTTAGTGTCAGATCTCAATGCATGGGGCCCCTTCGGCTTGAAGGGTTGATTCTATGAAATGGTGTTTGATCTTTTCTGGGCCATATTTAAATGGTTTTGGTGCTTAAATCCTTTGATGTAACTTTGAATTTAATTTCTAACAGCACCGTTTCAACTCTATGTCAAACATTACCACAATTCGTGCAACCAATGGCAAACGGCTTGATAACTAAACTCCTTTATTTGATGAAAATAAGGTGATTTGAATTACTTTGGGGGAAAAAAACAATGTGCTGCATTGCCACCATCTGCTGGAAGTGCTAATTTTGAAATGCAAACATCCACTTGTCATAACTCTACATTTTTAAAAGTGTGAAAGTGAGAACGTGAGCATGTGTTTTGGAGTCATTTGCACATCGACTACAACAGTTGAAAACATTACAGTACAATATTTTTGGCCAAATTATGCACCTTATATGTCTTTTGGATTGTAGTGTGAACAAATCTCACGCGCACCGCTGTGATGACAGCGCTGATGTGATTTTTTTCTGTGCTGGTCCATGAATAAGCAATGCGTTTGATCCTTTTATCAACTTAACAAGCTGTATAGCACAAGAAAAAGAAGTAAAGCCTCCGAAATCTCAAGATATTGGTCGGTGATTGAATGACCTCATAACGAGTCTTCTTCAGAAGAAGCCAATATGCTCCTTCCAAGGTAAAGAATTACTTTAATACATGTAGTCATCTTTGCATCTGACCAGGTCAAATTGCTTTTAGTAATGCAATTTTGCTCAGCATGTTCTAATAAATACACAAGTAAAACTTAGTATCCCAGCAGATGTCAGAGGGAAGGAGAGTTTTTGTTTTAAAGATGAGCAATGTGTGAACCACACATTTTCAGCAGCCAACAGAATGGCCACACCTCAGGTTACATATAATATATTGCTTTCTTTCAACAGCATCTCATTAAAAAATTTTTTATGTAGAATCCTTGTTGCATTTTGCTGGGGGGGACACCAATATTTCTATTGAATTAATATTGAGTGTTATGCTTTATGGCTTTCTCTCATCTCCCCGAACTCTGTTGACTTGCCTGTTTTCTTCCAATGGTGGACGTGTTTTTTTACAGATGATCTCCTCTGGATTTCCAATTTACAGTGTTCTGATACTCTACAGGCAGCTGCAGCACTTAAGCCATACGGTCAAATCTGAACTGCCCCCTCCACCGTCTGCAAGTGTGACTCTTCCATTCTGCGCTCGTCAGTTTATTGAAGAAAAAGTGGATTCATGTCAGGACACTTCACAAAGTAAATCGTACCTTCAAACCCGACAGTGATTCTTGTTAAGATGGTCATCTGGGGTATTCATTGGCGGGAAGGAAGAAGCAGAAACAAGGAAAAATCAGCTTCACACACCCAAAGAGTTATCAAACTGCTTAGAAACAAAGGCTTGATCACATTTAGAGTCATACAATTGACACCTCAATGTGATTTCTAAAGGTAATATCTGTCTTGTATATGTTGTGCTGGACCCTCCCCCATGGCTCTCTCCTCCCCTTGATTTTCCCAAGGGACTCCCAACCGAGGAAAAAACAGGGCTGCAGTAATGTACAAAACCAGCTTTCTGCAGGATTACGCCACCTTTCCCTGCTTATGGAGTAAATGCTCGAATAAAGCCAAAATTCTCCTGCCTGCCATGAACAAATACATTTATGATATATCTTATTATGGCTTAAAAAAAACAGGGTTCAGATGAGCTTTTTATAAGAGCAGGTTTGAAAGGACTGGGTTGAGCTTTGTGTTGAACGAGAGAGGAGGTAAAATGTGCCAATAAATATGTATTAGGCTGCACGGCTCTCTAACCAGTCATTCATGTGTGCACTTACGTTTAGGCCTCCTTGATAGTGTGCCACACAACCAAGCAATTTATAGCCCCTACTTTGGGACCTCGTTGACATCAGTGACACCTATGTAAAGTTTGTTATTAATACATTACTTTAAAAAATAAAAAATAAAATAGCATATTACATAGATATTTTTCTGTTTGTGTACTCAGATGTTGAATCTCTACATGTGTTTTATGTTTGTTAAATTATTTTATTCAATGATTTTTTCATAGAAAAACAAGGTTTTGTTCATTTGAGTGTGAGATATGTACTGTATAGTTACTATTTTGTTTTCTGGACCTTTTTCTCATGCTAGCCAGAAACAACTGCATTATTTAGTCAGGCAGACTAGTGAAGTGGCCTGTTTGCACAATCACCTGGGCCCAGAAGCACAACCTTTATAGTCAGGCTCCAAATATTAAGAAAAGACATCGATTTGTATTTCAATTACAACATAAATGAATTATTATCCTCATAAATATGGAATGCGTGATTTTCTATTCAGCCATTTTTTTCTGGCTCATACTTAATGATCTACACATAAGATATAACCACTACGAGTTGTCGCTTTAAAGTTGAGACAGTTCAAGGGGACCAGGTGTCATGACATATTCAGAATGGACCACAGCAAGGTCAGTGTTTTAGTACCACACCGTGTCTATGTACTGAAGCAAACAAGGATGCAACACATTTCATTTAGGACTGCTGGGGAAGACAATGCAGAGCCATGACGTGTCTAGATGGTTGTTGCACATCCTTAGCACAAAGCCTCAATAACAGCCCAGCACTGGTACAAATATGTGACCCAGTCTGCTTATGTATCAAAGTACTGTTAGATTCCTAGCACCCCCCCCCCACAAAGCAATGCAGCTCATCTGTTTTGTAATGCATGCACTTTACATTGCAATATGTACCTCTACCTCAGACTTGTCTGATTGACCTGCATTCCAAAGCCAGCCAGCTTTCTGCTCACCGCACCTGGGGCCCACGGCTGGCGTGTGGCTGTCACCAGCCATCGCCATGCCATGCGATTGATGGCAGCTATTCACTGATGAAGCTGTATTCATCATTCCTGTCCAGGGCTGCACTGACCAGATGGACCCTGACCATCCATCCACTGTCAGGGACACATCTGTTCCCGTTGTTGCTTAGAGTACTAACAAGTCACCTGCTCCCTGAAAGACTGGTGTCAGCTACAGAGGGAAGAACACTGCTTCATGCTGCCTGTTAAAGACAAATGAAAATCCACAGCAATGACGTACTTGTAATAAACCTTTCTTTTACAAATACAGCATTCAAGGTTTAAGGCTTATTTTGTACATTTTATGCAGCAGCCTGTTTACAGGTCATGCTTTTGTTGAATAATTATATCATCTTACGTATATTTGTGCTGGGAAATAAATTTTTTTTTAACAGAAACTCTATCAAAGACCATTTATTTTCAGCTTCATGCATCCCTTTCTTTCTAGATTACTACAAAAGAAAAGTTTGCAGACACCTTCGCATGCACTTTATCTATAATTTCAGAATGTATATTTCTCTCAAATTCATCCATCCTTCAATCCATTTTCTGAACCGCTTATTCCCAAATGGGGTCATGGGGGGGACTGGAGCCTATCCCAATATTCAATGGGCACCCCCAGAACGGTCCGCCAGTCCATCGCAGGGCCACACAGGGAGAGACAAAGACCAACAACCACGCATACTCACACCACACTCACTCCTGTAGGCAAAATGGAATGTCCAATCAACCTAACATGCTGAGAACCAGGAGAGAACCCACGCAGACCCAGGGAGAACATGCACACTCCACACAAAAAGTCCTGGTTCCCGCGGGGACTTGAACTCAGAACCCTGTTGCTGTGAGGTGATGGCGCTAACCTCCCCATCACTGTGGAATGAATATACATGTGCCACAGCTGCACTGTCCAGACATACAATACAATGTATTTACTATTTATTTGTACAAGAAGTCACATAGACTCTTAAAGTGAAGTAATCCCCACTGAATTATTAATTCCATATCTCACTTCCACAAATAAGAGAAATTCTACCTGTACTGAGACAATCCTTTGAGTGTATATATATTTTTTCTTGCTTTACTTGTGTTTCTTACTACTAACTAACTGCAACTACTTCTTAATACAGTGTTTTTATTGACATATACTTTGAAAAGAAAAATATATGATTTACTTGCAGAGCCTTCAAAGGAAAGCTCTGTCTGTGTCCTGAAATGAGAACCCATGACAGAGATGACCTTCAAACTTTGTCAGTGGAAAAACTTTTTACTGCAGGTTAAACCTGAAACGAAAACATTAGTATATGATTACGATGATAAGCTGACAGACATTATTCTGAGAAAATCAGAATATCCATAAGTAAGTCGCTTTGGCTAAAAGGGTCTGCTAAATGCAAAAACATAAAACATAAAATCAGAAATAGAGGATAAAGCACCTCTCAGACGGGCTGTACTGGAATTATTTAAACTTTGCTTCTGTTGTCTGTGGACTACTGTTCGGAACTCCATTCATGGATCAAGTGGTTGTTCCATCCTTGATTTTTTGTATCCTAACATGTTGACTGTGTGAATTCAAGAGCTGGGACATCTGGCAGCCTTGGTACTGGGCCAGTCTCTCAGAATCTTAACTGAGGTGCTTCAGAAGGCCCATTTAGTTGGTCTAAGTTCATTAGACTCCCTGCGAAGAGACCAAGTATGCCTGAGGAAGCCTGTAAAGTTCTTCATTGTCTTAAGACTCAATTGTAATCACCTTACTCAGTGTGAGTGACAGAAGGGCTCTCTGCCATGATTGAAAGTATTGATCTCTTGGCAGGTCTCTCCAGACAACTTGGAGATGCACAATCACAGCTCTCACTTAGGAAAAAAAAAATCTCTTCATCTGCCTTAATCATCTGATCAATAATTAGCATTAGGACAGTAAAGGCTTTAGCCATGTGTTAGGTTAGACAGCTTTCAGCCGCCTCCTGCCTAACCTCCTCTGTTTCCCACAGGAGAGGAATCTGCTGAGTAAAGCTGATCCAGCAGTCTGGGGTGGCGAGGGCAGGGTGGAAGCCCAAACAGCAATGACTTTGAGTTTCACAAGCTCCACCCAGCCCGCTCTGTCCATTCGCCTTCAATGTCGTGCAAGATCGGCAAGATTTCTGTCACCTTCAGTGGTGGCAAACTGCCAAGTGCTGTTGGATCCAAAATTCATTCTCACAGCATCCTGTCATAGCAGCATGAACTTGTTAATCTTCTGATAATTGCAGCTTTAAAGGAATATCACAACTCAGGTGGTGGGAGGACAGTGTGTGTGTGTTCAATCACAGTAAGTCACGTTGGTATGGTACGTTTGGTTTCTATGTCTAATTACCAGAAGCTTCTTTACCAACAGGCAGTGAAGATGTTGAACTATTTTTTTTAATTTGCAGATTGTGGAAATGCATTGACTCTCCTTAAGGACAGTTAATTGCAATTATTTGCAGCTGAAGTGCTGAAGTTTGGCCTGGTTTCTCAGTGGCTCACTTTATAGTTTGTGTTAAAATACTTTCCTATTAAAGTACAAAAATAATTGCCTTCCTGCGTGACCACAACAGCCTTTTTGGTGCCCTCATGTTTGACATAACACATTATCAGAAGTGTTTCTCTGCCAAACTATTTGTATGAAGTTGGTCTATCAGTTTTAAAACACACAAAATTAAAAACACACAATTTTGTGTTAGCACGAGTCAAGTACAGGTGGTTGTCTCTGAGCTCAAACGGCCTCTCTAAATTTGCAAAGGGAACCATTTTCAGTGTGTACAGCATTACAAACCATCAAAAATATCCTTTTTATGTTTCTGATTTCAACTTACCGGGCCAACATCAGACTTCTATCAGTCTCGATTGATATCTGATATTATGACAAGATCATATTTCTTAATATTTTATAAGGGCATCTTTCTTTTCCTTTGGAAAAAAGGTGCTTTTCATTCACTTCTATTTGTTCCAGCGGAAAATATTTTAGTGGCATGATTCTTTTTTTACCTGCACTATTATTAGAAAAATATGTCATTATCATGTCAAGTGAGGTCCTTATCTTAAATTAACCATGCTCCAGAAATAGACAGGTTTGTTTCTCAGCAGTTTTAAAAACTTTGTATCTTTGCCACAGTCCCTGATTTTGCACACTCCACCTTTCACAGTAGCTTATCGCCTCTGACAGCAGTTGATTTCCCCCGGATGGAAAAGTAAAACCTAACTTAAGTAAAGCAGCGATGTTTTGTCCAGCCTTGCAGTGACAGAGAGCATAAAAATGGACCAAGAGAATCTCTTCAGACGTGATCTATCTGCCTCCAAACTAATTAAGATCCAATAGAACATGTGGGTGTATTCATGTTCAGCAGGTGGGACAGATGTCAGAGGATTAAAACTAAACAGTTCTATAACATATTTTAACAGGTTTTTAAAAATAGTTTTAGTAGTTGCTTGATCAGGTTTATAAAAGAAAATTAAGTTTGAAGAAAAAAAGAATTTCTTTATTCAGTTGGATGAAAAAATGATAATGTTACAATATCTTTAAATAAATCATTGCTTCTAGAAGCCCCAAGGGGAAACACTATCACCAGTAGAGTATTTCAATTCAGTGTGTTTATCGAACTCTGTAAAACGTTCTCCTTCACTGTGTTATCTGTGTCTGAAGTCTCTGCCTGCCCATATAGTCTTACAACTGTTGTTCCTGCTGCCACGTCTTAATAAAAAAATAAAAAAAGCTTTCTGATGTTTATGTTGTATCTTCATCAGGCGTTAGAGCATGCCCGTTTAATGTCTTATGATGATCCAGGTGGAAATGGCTGAACCTTCTTTCAGCCTTTCTCAGTTTTTTTTCTTCTGTGTATCAGAGACATAATTTATCTTGATTTGAGGTCTTTTTCTACGCATTTCTGGTAAGTTCACTAAGGTGCTCCAACCGGTTACCAACTTTTGTATTGTCATGGTAGCACCATAGCAATTTTTTTTTTTACAGATCATTTGTTACCAGAAGTCCATCCTGCAGCACCCAATATTAATAGAAATATCTGTTTCAACCATTTAAATCTCAGCAGAAAATCTCGAGGAGATTAAAAGAAAGTAACGATATTTCAAAAGCTGTAGGAGGCTGTCTGCCTCTGGAGAGGCCAAATTCTGTCATTAATCTGGGATTACAAAGATAGGATTCAAAATGTTCCCTCCTCACAGAAGATTTCACAGTGATTTAATATAAAAACAAAGATTTTTTTTACATGAGCCCAAGAAGTTTAAGGTCTTTTTTAAGTGAGGCAGCTCTGATTTATATGTAACTAGGTGGTCTTCTTTTTTTATTTTCTTTTTTTTTTGTTTTGCGTACGACCATTTTTATGGGTATTTGGACTCCTTATTAGGACATGTTGGGTCAATTTTATCTTTTACCCTTTTACTATAAAAATGTAAAATGTTGCTTTTTGGGGATAGTGAACAATACTGTTGTGTTATGCTGACATTTGCATTATAGAAACTGAACAATCTTAAAATGTGTTCATTTGTATGATTTTAGCTATACTCTGTGTATCTGTATACTCCAAGTAGGTCAACTTTTGTGACCTGCCTTCCCTTCATCACACTCAATTTGATTATTTTCGTCATTAATAAAATGAAGTAAGATAAGGGTCCTTGAATGCTAAGATCACAGCTTGTCCCTCTTCTGTACAGCCTCTTTCTATTTGTGTTGATTACAAGCTGATGATACAGACAAGTGTAGACAAAATCATCAGCTAATTGCTAAATGCACAGACAGAGGTCACAGAACAATTAAGAGAAAAGAAACCTTTTTGCCCCATGAAAAATTCTGTCACACACACACACACACACACACACACACACACACACACA
>JABUIW010000214.1:6161288-6231739 GCA_013363375.1 Menidia beryllina
ACACACACACACACACACACACACACACACACACACACACACACGCACAATAAATCAGAAACGGGACTGGAAGCAGGGGAGAGATGGCCAAAAGTTGGAAGAACAGATCACAATGAAATGGGCAAAACATCTAACAGTGCTATTGTGAGGCTGTCTGGTTACGGGGCGTTGAAAGGGATTCTTGTCTGAATAAAGGACAAACAAGCATGTTATCAGAAAATAACTGATTTTTCTTGAAGGCACACGCACGCCTATTCTTAACAAAATACAAAGAGTTTTTGGCCTGGATTAAAATACTCAGAAACAAATGCAAATCATCATCTGCTCTGCATTTAGAATGCATCAAGATTGTGAATAACCTTCCCATAGGGCTATTCAGCATCTTATTGTGAGTCTGCTGATAGCAGCAGAGATGATAAGAATGTAAAGGAAAAGAACCTCTCTTTTATACCAACCTTGAGTGTTTTCACAGACTGGATTACTCCTCGGCTGCAGTCATTTTGTAGGAAATTTTCTATGATCCTTTGCGGCATAGCTATGTGGCACTAAAAAAGTAAGAACAACAAAAGATGGTAATACTGCAAAATAAAAAGGAACATTCTTATTACCCTTGTGTTAAAACAATCTGTTATTAAAATATCACCATTGTAAATGTTACTCTTACTTTGCTGTTGTAATCACGGCTTTGTGGCTGTCTTTTTTAAATGACTTTTTTTAGAAGGTTTTAGGACAAGTAATAACAACAGACTCCAATTAGGGATTTGTATATCTAGAGATAGTTGGAAAATTACTTAAATTGTTTTTTTTGGGTTATTTGTTCTTCACTAGTAAGTCCTGAGGAAAGTGTGTTATTGTTTGAATAATTGTAACACTTTTATTACAAAGCCTTTCTGAAGGTCATGTCTTATTGGAGACATCCCAGTTGTGCTCTACTTGGTGAGTCTACAACTCAACTGAAAAGCAGCAAAGTGCACAGAGTCAGTCGCCCAAGTGTACACAGTGTCATCTTGCCTCAGCTAGGCGAGATGACAGTACTATTATCTACAATTCGAGTAAAACCGATGACTACCACGCAGCTCTCAAAGAGGTGTTACTCAGGATCTGGGTTGTTGAGCCTGGTTCTCTAACCATTATTCTGTCCAAGTACGAAGAACAAATGCTCTTCAGGTCTCTGATCCTAAGTATGTTTACTACATTGTATCAAATCTAAAATAATGGGGGCATTTGGAATCTTCTAGTACACGGCTGCACCTTATTTTTTCATATTTTGTTTCCAAAGCTTTTTCTATTTCGAAACAAACAGGCTTTCTTTTAAAGAGGTCCTCAATAGTTTTTCAAGGATTCTGTTCTTTTTATATTGGCCTCTTTTTCACGTATTTTCAGTCCTCCCTGGTTGCTGATATTTTTCAATAATTTTTTTTCCACCACTTAACTCTGACCCGTCATCTCATTTAAGAATTAGTGGAGAATCAAATTCAAGGAGTGAAGCAGCACACAATCAACACACACACACACACACGCACACAATCAACACACACACATACATATATATATAGAGAGACTAAAAATCTTTTTCAAATTTAACCAAGTCTCTGGCTCTGACTCTTCCTCACTTTGAATGCTTTGAGCACAAACATTACAATAAAAATAAGACAGCCCTCTGAAGAAAGTGACAGCATCAGTAATTTCAGTCTGTGCCCCAAGAAAACATATTTTTTATGATCAATGGTAAAGCCTCTAGGGGGCAGGGATTACGAGTGAGAGAGGATGACAGAGTCAGGCTACGCTGTTACGCAGCTAAACTAAACCTGAACTTCAAAAATCTCACATGATAAAACATGCATATTTTGTCATTTAGACTTGTTGATGACAACATCTTGTTTAGATGTTGTTTAGATGGACCTGCTGCTGCACTGCAGCAGGACACAGTTGTTTCATACTGTACACTGCCGGTAAAATGTTGTATAAATCAGGAAAAATAATCAATTTTGATTGAAAGGATGACAAAATTATACATTTTGCAAAAAAAATAAATGATGGTTTAAATATTCTTAAATTGTCTGAATATGGTAATAATACATGTGTGCGCTTTTATGCTTGTCTATGTTCAATCCATGTGGGCATTTGTCTCCCACGTGTTTGGACATGTACATATGTGAGTGAGTGATTCTGTGCATGAGCTTGAATATATGTGTGTCTGTGTGTGTGTTGCTGTTGATGTGTTTGTTGATGCCTATTCTGTGCTCCTCTGCTCATGCACAGGCACTCAAGAGACGCCTGCGCTAATGGAAGCTGAAGCTGTCGTGGCTGTATTGATTGCGCAGACCTGCAGATTATTGCTCTGAAGAGTGACCAACAACAACCCACTGGGGTGGAAAAAACTTCTCTAACCAACAGGAGTCTGGCTGCTCTGGCCTGAGAAGCAACATGTTTAATTGTTTGTGGTGTTCTCCAGCCCCTACTGCTCAAGGCCCTGGGGGAGAAAGGCAAGTCCAAGGCCTGACCTTTCCTTTCCATCACCAGCCACATTCACACCTAGACTTGGAAATGTATCGGTGCTCTTCACTTGAGCATTGCTCCAATTATCAGATACAAACTAAATTTGAGCACTATAAGGAACACTATACATTGGAGACAATGAGGCAGCTAATCCACAGAATTCTACAAAACTGATGTGCAAACACCAAAATGTAGGTTTACTGAATTTTGACCATTACAACAGTAATATACTTTTATGACTGTTGCAAACTCATTAATTCTTCACTCAGGCCTTTTATGAGCTTACTGATTAAAAGTCAGATTGTATTACATACACCTTTTTAAACACCTACATTGATTGCTCTACAAATGCGGAGAGAGATGCATTAGGAAAGACAGGCCAATGATGGCAACTGGCAACTGAACACACTCTATCAGCATTCAGCTCAGTAGTTTGCAATTATAATGAATATTAATGACTGTTTTCTCATACATAATATTCTCATAATGACTCTACAAAGTAAATGCAGCCCTCCTAAAACAACCATTTATCATAACTATGTACCACAGCAGTAATACTGTCAGCCACGGCAAAGATAATGCCATCAGTTAAGCTCTTTAAACTCAAACATGTGAGCGTAAATCTAACAAAGCACACACGCCTTTTCTGAAGAAATTAAATGTTGTGTTAAATCTTGATAAATATTTCAACCACTGCTGGTAACTAAGTGTCATTTGTCTTTTCTATACTATAGTTGGCTGCAAACATCTTTTTGCCTAAGCTAAAATCATGTTTAATTACAATTATACACACTCTGTCCACTAATGTCCAGTGGACATGTGCAGTGCTGAACAAAATTACATTTGGTGGTGTGTATGTGCTGAAAAAGAACTTCCCTTAACTCCCGTCAAAGACCTTTTCCCGTGGGCCATTAAAACAACAGAGGAGCCGGGCTCAATCCTCGCAGACATTATATGTGAGCGACTGAACCCTGTTTGGGAATTGGTAAAGCGTACAGAGAAATAGACTTGGGATAGAACACCCTGGCAAATTCCATTTCACATCTGAAGTGGTCTACTTGTGAAAGATCATTTTGGTTGGAGTGAGTAAACAGAGGGGACTCTATCGCTCTCAATGACTTATGTGTGAAAGCTGGGGATTACAGCCGATCAGGAAGTCTTCGAGCTGTTTGGAAGAGCATTGCCTTGCAAAAGGAATCAAACCCCTTTGCAGTGTGTTTTGTTAGCAACCGCTCCACAAATTTGTGCTGCCTTGGACTTTTGTAAATAACAAAACACACATACGCTTATGTGTCCTGGACAGCCATAATTATGTTTTACATGATATTGATTTTTATGACAACCATGTATTGTTTAATGTCAAATTTGATGAAATGTAGGAGGGAAGAAATGTGAAATACATTATTTTTGACAATTATTCCAAGTAGATCATTTTGTCAGTTGCTTTGGTTAAATTTAAACATATTACACTTCAGTGTAGCCTTTACCCAGTGAGATTCTTTGGTAAGAGTAAGGGTATAGTACCAATATGATTCAGACTAAAATGCAATATTTGAAATAACAAAACTTGAACCATAATCTCTGTAGTTCACACACAGTCACTCTCATGACCACAAGAGGTCACATTTACTACCAACGTCATTATAGGCAGTTTAGATCTGGATGAACATGACTACATGGTTACATAAACTGGTTGAGGAAAGTCTTAAATATACCTCTGAGTATGTTTCTACATTTCTAGAAAAAACTATTTGATAGAAAATTATATTTTTCTCTCTGTTGATTTGTTTCTGATTCACCAATCAAGATATAATTACCTGATAAGATGTTTTGAAAACAACATTTAATCGATGAATTTTGACTTTATCTCTGGAAGAATATTCACACTGTAGTGTAGTGTCATCTGTAGTTGTCATTAAATAAGATTCTCAGTGTCATATACGGCATAATCGAAGGTACTCACCCTGAAAAAAAATGTCTTAACACAGCCTAAAAACTACACACCAATCAGGAAAATAATGCTAATAACAATAAAAATCACATGAATAAAATGAGTAGAAAAACAATTTGCTAATATCTAATTATTTCAATTTATCCAAATTAGACAGAAGGCATAAAAATTTTTGCTTCATCATAATAGTGGTCTTTTGCCTCGGTACAAAAGCACTTAAGTGTGATTGACAAAGAGGCACTCAGTTTCTGTGGAGCTAGTGAGCCTGATAAAAAAGGAGAGGCATTAATTGAATGACCTTGGCATCACCAGTTCAAATAGGCAGATGTGCTTCAACATAAAAAACATACGACTGGAGTAAATCATGTCTTACTGGCTTTTAATGTCCAGATCTTTGACCATGTCTTGAATGTAGTCTAATTGTTACCTAATCAACTTCAGTGAAATTAACAATAATATTGTAGGAGCACCTCATGGGTCATCTGCAATAATTGAAAGTCTTAGGATTTAATTTAACATAGGGAAAGGGTTTCTTCAGGTTAAAAACAGACCAATATACAATTTTCCCAGACTGTTAATAAGTTTTCTTGATGCTAATGTGATCACAGGAACTACACTGTCCTTTGAGCACATCAGGAGAAGGGGCAAACAAGGGGGAGCGGACTCAGAGCCTAATCTGGGATAGTAACATGTTATTGGTGGTGAATACCTGAACTCCAGCTGAGGGCAGATACTGGCTGCGATGACAGATCCATCAAAGCAGCAGAGGCCGTCTCTCCTGATGTGGACTTCAGCAGGAGCCCTGCCTGCTGCTGAGAGCTGAGTCCGGCTCTCCATTGTCCACTGGCACCGAGCCAAACTGGCCCTGCTACTATTGTCCTTCACCCTCTGAGCTTTGAAGCATGTTACTATTCAATTAAGATACAGCAACTTTGTGATAGGCCTCAGAAGACACTTAAACAAGGTTTCAGCCTCCGGATAGTGTATTGAAATTAATGAGATAATTATCGTGGTGGTTCTTTTTATTTAATCAGAACAAGAAGACCATATAGACTCTTCATGAAACTGTTTTTGTCGCACTTTCTTGCAGACCATATGACACCATGCTGTACAGTATGCCTTGCACCAGACTTTCAAACAGTCCCTGCATCATCTGGTGTATCTGTCACATCTACAATTATATTATTGCTGTTTCACTCACACGAGCTACTGTGTCAGAGCTCTCAAAACCAAACAGATGGAGCTAGTTGGCAACAGAAGGCATGCAAATCATGGATCATTTGATTGGAGATCTTATTTAATTATTCAACCAAGTGGCTGTCTTGGATACAACTCAATACATGCTGCCTACTGTACAATATGTGTAAGCAACTGTTACAAACCCCAACTAATAATGAGTTTATCAAAGATGGAACATTTCAGTGTATGGGAATATAAATCAAAAACCTGATGGAATAATAAACATTTAATTATTTTCCCGTCTTTGAAACAACAAAGGTGATTTCAAGTGCTGCGTAATTTACATGCAGTTTTGCTTCAGAAAAAAATGATATAGCAATCATGAGTAGAAATTTACAGTGTTCAGCATGTGTACTATATGCATATTCTCATATAAGACACTATGGCAGCATTCAGGTACGATGTTCATTTAAGACTAGCCTGAAACTCTGGTGGAAAAATAGTGGGTGAGGCTCTGTAACAATGAACCCAAATTACAATCATGTCAAACAAGACAAGGATTTCAAGGAGTGAAGTAAATTAAATGAAAATTTGCTGTTGGCTGAAATAGTTTGCAGAAACAACAAAATGAGCTGTATTTAACATTCAGGCACAATGTTGAAAAGTGACAATTGCTTATCTCCATGGAGATCAATAATGGCTGCAGGATCATTGTGTAAAGTGTCTGCAGGTTTAATGCAGATAGGATGTCATTATTATTTTCTTTCTCCTAATGACCATCATTATGCACGGACACTGATTGAATTCCATTTGTTACCTACGTTTGAGCCTGAGTGGAATAATTACCATTTAAGTATCTCCATTAAAATTCATGCACGGATGTTCATACTCAGACCTTCTTTTAAAAATAACTTAAGTATTCAATGAATACAAAATGTATTGGATATAACACAGACTTGCTTTCATATTTCTTAATTACATGACTTTTATTAGAGCTTGTCTTCTTTTTCAGTTGGACATTTTTTTAAAGGATGGCTAAAGAGAAGCACTAACTATCAATACAGCACACTCTCTTAATATTTAATTAAAATGGATTGCTGGTAAATGTGATCAATATCCAGCACTCTTTCTAAATTGCTTTTTCAATCTCTTGAGTCATGTAGAAAATAAATATGTTTTAATGGTTACGTACACATCTGTTACATTTCTGTTTTTATTTTGCCATCTGAAAGGTGATTGTGTTATATTCAGATATCAGTGGATCTTTTTCTGCTGTTGCAAACACGGATGACAGCTTTAAACAAGATTTATTCCCAAAGCAACTCTGTCATAGGTCTATAAGCCCATTTCTTTATCCACTGGAGCATGAATTCAGTAACAACAAAACATGTCATTCCTTGTTTCTAGTTCTACTGGTGGTCATCCAGTGTCTATAGTCACCCAAGTGGAAGTAACTATGTTTATGTTGCAGGTAAATAAGGCAGCCTCTTTCCTAACACAGCCATCTTTCTGTAAATACACAGCTGCGGCCGGACCATGAGCCAGTGGAGGGGAAAGGAAAGGGGATTCGGCCACATCTAATCAATCACTGACAGATTACTGCTAAAGCCACTTCCATACACATTAAAGAGGCACAAATGCAGAATTGCAACTGAACAAGCTCTACTTTTAAGCCAACAGTGGGACTTCCTGGTGATTTATCAAAGTCACTGCTGCTGAGCAGCATGCCGGTGTGATTGTAGTTCACAGCAGACAGAAGTCAGGCGCAGCACTGAAAGGAGTGTTTATGCCCTCAGCTGTGGCACTGTCAGCCTTGTGGAATTTACTGTAAATCACATTGCTTTTATTGCAAGATTTAGTAGCTTATCCTCTTGTGTGCTCTATTCACTTCAAGATTGTCCCTATTAGGATTTTAGCCTGAGTCCATACAGAGACTTGGATACACATTTTGGAATATTGCTCAGAACCCAAACTCTAATTCATCCCTATTTTTGCACATCTTTCTTTCCCTATAACAGCATTCTTGCAGCAATTTTTTTTATTGTGGCTTGACTCCGATGACAGTGCTTTTGCTCTAAAAGATGTCATCCTTACAAGAAATCCCAGAATGGCTCAGAGATAGAGTAAATCATTTCAGGCAATTATGTTATTTCCACCATCACATCAGGAAAGGTGCTAAATCAAATTTGATTAAATTGTGTGATGATGGAGAACATAAGCACGATTTGGAGAATGCATTATAGGTCTGTAGTGCGAGTGGAAGTACTCAATATGTTTTTGTCTATCACAAAACATGATGCTAGTGCATCTGCTGTGATAACTGTATGATCAGTCAATAATTCTACAAACAGCCGATCAGCATATGAAAGCTGTTACATGAATGTTCCTGCCCTGGTGCATATAGCTGGTTCCTCCAGTGTCAGGGTGTCATGGCAGAGGGAAAAAAGCCCAGCAACATCGGTGAAATGATCACATATGACATAAGGGTCTGTAGGCAGAAGGTCACAATAAGAAAAGCCCATAGACTCATTCCTGTTTTTTTAACTAAAGAATATTTTCTCAATATAAGTGGAAAAAAAATAATCCAACACACCTTGACATGCTTCCTTTAGAATTTATAGAAAAATATTTTTACAATTATATTTGTATGATATATTTCCTTTGGATAAATCCTGACAGAAAAAAAAATCAACAATCATCATGTCAAGTGGATATGATTTTTTTCTCAAGGTTTGATATATGTCAGGGATTCAAGTGTGTGATGGACATGAACTGTGCTCTTTTTGGCTTTGTGTGCGGGTGTCTGCATCATGTGTGTATTGACGCGCTGTATCAAGAGTTCAGGGAGGCAGCTGAGCAAAATAATTCAGAATGTCCTGCCTGCTGACACAAGGACAAAGGCACAGACTGAACATGCCCATATGAGGAAGGAGACAATGGAAGCAGCTACACCTGGAAATGCACGACTGTTGTTTTCATCATGACCTCCATAGCACTGAGATTTTATCTGACTGTTCCTCCAGAAGCTCAGACACTCGTTTTTGTTAAAAATATTGGAGCAATGACAGGATATTTGAAAATTATAACTGGAATATAGATTATTTTAAAGCTAAATACTCTGCTTTGATAGCTGCTGTTGTCCAGTTTGTGAAGGCTGCTGGTGTGTGTTAGCTTAAACTATTGTTTTCCCCAGCAGCTCAGTGACTCCTCTGTGTCCTGCCTCATGGTCTCAGAAGAGTTCCTGCAGCTTGGAATTAACATGGTTCAGTCAAGGGAGCCCTGAAGGCTGAATCAATGCATCACTCCCAGGGCCTTGGGTATGGAGATGAGAGGGCATAATGTGTTTTTTGGTGCCAAACATCATATCATGTTTCCAGCCGGGGTCTTTCTGCAGTCCCCTGTGGAGAAGGGATCACCTCCATTTTTTCAAGGCTGTCTACGGATAACAGTGAGGGTGTGGAAAAAAATGTTTCAGAATGATAAGAAATAGATTAAGTCGTAGGTAGATTTTTTCATCAAAAATATTTTAGGGACCATTATGCAGTAATAACATTATAACAAGTAAAATATACCATTGTTGTGTTGGAATGATCAAGTGGATATGATTTCACACAATGAATAATTTACAAAGTAAAAATGCAACTTCAGGTTGGCATCTGTTCCATAAAAAGAAACATCACTGTTTCATTGTTTGTCTTCTTGATTAGATTTCTATTCTTTAAAGTTGAAAAAGAAACTATTTTTCTCTCACCGTGTCTAGCTGCAGTACCTCTTGTCACCCTTTGTCTGAATCAGTTCCTGTTAGATTCTGTCTCTCAGGGCTCAGGAGAAGAGTGGTCGTCCTTCAGTCAGAAGGTTAATGGGTCGATCCCCAGCTTCCCTTGTCCACATGTCAAAGTGTCCTTGTGCAAGAAACTGAATCCTTCATTGCTTCATTAGAAAGCTGCTTTTAACAGATAAATGGATCTGCTAAATAAGATTTAATTAAAAGAAGTGACTATGCAATAAAATTAAACATTATAATGTCATAGCTATATTGTACCTATCTTGCAATCATTTTTAAAAACAGTTTTGCTTTAACTGGAAAATTCTGCATAAAAGAAGAAAAGCACAAAGTAGAAATACACAAAATGTTGCCCTATGTCGACTGGGTTTTAAGACATGGTTTGGAAAGCAGCAATTTTAGATAAGTACTTGTTCTGTTTATGTTTGTTAGACTATTTGATTTCCAAAAAAAATTAATCAGCACCATGTTGGGCCTCTTTTAAGGACACCTCTTTAAATGCTCACCCTGAAAAAGATGATTAGTTTGGATATTTTACAGAATTTTCTTGGGTAGTAATGGACTTAATTCACGGTGCCACTGCAAAATAGAGTGGGAGCTTGTTTTGGTGGATGTAGTGGTCAAACATGCAAGATCTTCCCAGAAATTGCAGACGACACTGTGTTCAAATCTTTACAAAAATTTACTACAATAACGAGACAGCCTTGCTTTATGCACAATTACAACCCTCATCAAAGGCTGCTATTTTTAGTGCGTATGGACTGATCAGGCAGTGTGGAGGCTGTTTAATGTAGTGAGAGAAGACTGCTGCAAGGGAGCAGCCGGCTGGGTTGTCAACACTAAAAGCATTGTACCTATATGACAATCACATAAAATAATAGGCACGAATGACGTTCCAATTGAAGTGAAGTGGATAACAGAGTTCACAGTCAATGTAGTGTTTCAACAGTGGTGGCATACACAATCCTACGGGTGATTTTGTATAATCGCCAATTAAAATTAAATATACACAAAACACAACTGTTAATTTGGGAGACACAGTCATTTTGGCACTGTTCTCTTTCTTGGAGCTCACGTTGATAGCTGGCAAATTTTTGACTCATCGATGTGTATTCAAAAACTTGATGTAAAAGAAGACATTTCTGTAAAACTTGATGTAAAAGAAGACAACTGCACAAATGTTCCTAACTTCTCTTGTTTACATGAGCCTACAGGTAGCAGCAGAACTGGGTCCGCGTGAAGGGCTGCGTGCTTTCTTGGCAATGCATTTTGCCAAACTTTATCAAAGGAAATCTTGTCTACAAATGAGCCATCTCAGGAGCATTTTTGCAGTGGGATAGAATGACCCCCCCAAAATGGGAATTTTTAGCAGATTTGTTCAAGCACAAAGATAGACAGATTTTTAAAAAAACAAATTAAAATAAGAATAAGTTAATAAAGGGGTCCTAAAGCTACTCCGGTTGTTGATGACTTTTGAATTATCACAAAACAAGCATAGTTCTGAGTTACCCTTTGTGTTGCTATGCATCTAATCATCTTTGCACAGGCATAAACAGAAATAAAACATACAGACAGGCCACATTGTCAGTGTCAGTGCTGTTAAAGTTGCTTTTAACCACTGGAGAAACACGCAATGGAGAACCCAAAAGGATTATGAGGACTTTTAGTTTTCTTAAACATAGAAACTGATACAGAACCTCGGACTGCACACACTAGTGTAAAAATGGGAGAAAGCAGGAGAACAGCTTGAAGACAGTGGGACTCTAAATTGCACAAATCAAACTGCCTGAAGCAAAAACATTGGGCTTCATGTTGCTTAATAAGGGTGACTCTTTGAATTTGGCTCTCACTGGAGAGAACATGCGCAGTGTGCAGCGTGCTCCCCTCAGTCAGTGGAGCAGCTGTCCAGGGTTTGGAATTCCAACATGGCAGAGGCTGTGGTCAGTCTTCCCTTCACTAACTTGGAATGGTTTCAAATCGTGAGCAGCCACGCTTGACCGCAGCGAGCCATTCATCTCCGCACTCACCGGACCGATGGTTCTCTAAACACTGAGGCTGCCCTGTCCCCTACACAGGTAAGCCCCGCTCCGTCTGCCAGAGATGCGAACAATTTCAAACAGAAACGGAGCAGCTCTGTCCGCGCAAACGCTCTCGGAGACGCGGTGTCGCGCGTCACGGGGCTGCAGCGCAGTCCGTCTGTGGCCAGTCACTCTGCGCTTTTGGGGGCAAAATGACTTGTCACCGCTTTAGAACAGACCAAGCAGCAGCCCTGGACTTAGAGCGACTTTGCTATTAACGTTAAACTCTGCGTTGTCGGAGGCGAAGGGGCTTTCACGCACGGCTGGATCTAGTCTCCAAAAGAACTTTCCTGCAACGAGAAGTTTCGGCACGTCAGCCTGAATAAAACTTGCAGCGATTACCGCGGGCGGGAGGTTAATAGATGGATGGGTTGTCATTGCGTTCTTAGTGGGACAACTGCTGGCAAGTAATCTATTTTAAAAGTAATGGGAGGGGGCATCACGCTGGTTTAGCCTCTTCCTCTAATGGGCGGCATGAAGGATGTGTGCTTTATGTCATCTCCAGTCACTCACATGCTTCCTATTCTCTAGTTTCAACTCGCGTAAGAAGTGACAGCCTCCAGTCGTGCCTGTGTGGCTCTCGCGTCTCCGTCCACGGCGCACGAAAAGACCATCTCCCTTTATGAGTCTATTTTTCCAACTGACACGCATGGTCAGTTTTCCTTTGTTTACGCTATTTTAATTAAGAGACCTAAATGAGTACTTGAAGAAAGAACAAGGGAGCGTCTTTTTTTTTTTTTTTTTTTAGCTGTGAAATCCGATAGCAGAAGAAAAAGTGGCTGTAATGAGAAACAACCTTTGGAATTCCTCCTCGTGAAAATTGCGATTCTGCTGTTTTCCCCTCTCCTTTTGTTTTTAGGCTCGAAGACATGATCACTAGCAGCAGTTTTTATGGTAGGCCTATGTTTATTTTGTAATTCCATGTTGTTGTTATTATTTGATATTTGTCGTATTTGGGGGGGAAAAAACAAAAGCTGTCATTGCAGCATTTTTGTCTTTGTGTTGCATGGTTCATCTCGCAAAGTTTGCTTGCTTCGGGATCAATAATATAAAGACTGTAGTTCAGAGATATTAAGATGCAATGTGTGAGTAATACATTTCACGCAAATTGCATTATAAGTTATGTTCCAAAAGCCTTCTGAAGGTTATGGAATTTTCACCATTTTAATTTGGTTTCTGTGTCTTTTTTATGTGCAGTCCTTCTAATTGGATAGCTTTTTTGTGTTTTTGCATGGAAAGCACTGATAATATGTTGACCTTTCTGAAACTGGATATTAAATTTATATTGAAGAGATGCAATTTCAAACCTATCCCAAACACATATTTCTATTGAGCCAACTTTTATGCAATTTATTTAAATCAGAGATTAAGTTTTATCTTACAATGGATTGATATTTATTTTGTTATACACCACAGCAGCTCAGGATCTATTTTAATAATTGAAACTTTAGGAATAAATATAGACATGGAACACAACACACACACAAAAAAATTTAACTACTTATGCCCATGAAAGATTATTGAAAAGCAAAGGAATACAAGAATTAAGTGTAAATTTAACAATAATAGCACATGATGGGTCTTCTGTCAAACACCATATGGCATACAGAATTGCTTTTATTTAGTGCTAAACCGATGAACAAAAAAATCAGATCTGCTAACAAAAGGAGCTAAAAGTAACATCAGAAATAGCTGTTACTCTTCTCTATGTGACAGTTATTTGTGACAAGGTAGTAAATAGACACAAAGTCAGGGAAAGTAACAAGTTGTATGTCACAAGTTGTATGGCTCTCTTCTGCAAACACTTTGTCCTAAGTGAACCTTCTCCACCTCCGTAGAACAATTTACTTAATTGTGTTCACACTTTTCATTTGCATGTTTTGCTTTGAGAGGAAATTAACATCATCAGTAGTGAGCTGAAGTATGTTTTCACTCCTCTTCAAAAATAACTGCATTCCAGCATCTGTCACTCAGTTGGAAAAAATGTACATTACCATCATGTTCATTATGCTTGAGTGTTTGGCTGTAATGTGTTTTTTTGTAAAGTGGGTATTAAAAATTTCTCTCGGATTTTAATGTTTTTCATGTTTGAATCCCTCTCCATGCATGTGTGGTTTGTATTTGTATTAAAACAACCTTTGATTTTAACTGCTCAGACATAGACACTTAACATGACAGGAAATTGTTTGGAGCAATTAACAATATTTTTAACTTCATTAATTGCTTCTGCTTTAAATTTTTTCTTAAATAATTTTCCAAGATATTCAGTCTTTGTAATAATTTTTTATTGATCTATTTCAAATTAGGAGTATCTTCATTAGATTGAGAATATTTAAAGACGTGGTAATTTATTGATTTTGACACTTCCATGTTTGCACTCCTAATTCTTGTGAAAGTGATTCTTTTGGTATGAGTAAAAGTAGGTTTACCTTCATAAACTGAAATGCACTTGCGTTACATAAAGCTAACCTGTTAAAATATTCGCCTGCGCCTTTGATTTTAAACAATTATTAAGATCTACTCTGGCATATTCATCAGAGTTCAAACTCTGGAAGGGTTCCATGTCTGAGCTCCTGCAGTGTGTTGGCAGATCCTTATTTAACCTCAGACACCTTGAGTGTGCATGAAAAGAAGCTGACAGCCCTGTTTATTCCTGAAAGGATGGCACCAATGATAACAACCTAAGCTGCTGCTTGACATAAATCTCCGAACAGAATTTGACAACAGATGCTGACCCTCCTGTTTTCATCACCATCTTCACTATATGTCACACAAGTTGTAAAGAGAGGTAGTAAATAATAACAAGGGGCTGTGTGGAGGAAACGAAAAAAATCGACTGACAAAAAAATTCAAATATTCTTGGTTTTATTTAGGTACATTATTCAGACAAGGGCATTGCTGTTAACTGTGCACAGCATAATTTGGTCTGACAGATTGCAAGAAAATATGAGATTGTCAAAGTAGCACTTACATTTTTTTTTCTGTTTAAGTGCTACTTCACATTGTTGTGTGTGTTTCCAGGCTGCAACAGACTAGGTTTACATAAATTCAGTGTCTGCATATTTTGCTGTTGTAACACAGCAAAACCTAGTACTTAGGTTACATTTTTGGTCCATTATTTACGGGCGTGTCCAGATATACACACAGGGCTGTGCACCTTAGATAAATATTTGACTCAATAGATGGATATGACTCTATAAGCAGTTCAGCTTCTCTAAATGTTCTGTCTGCAATCTGAAGCCTGTAACACCACAAGTGATCAGTAAAACCAACAGCATGATTTAAAGCACTACTTTAGGGAAATGGTAGACAATACCACTGGCACTTCATATATACACTAATCACGGCAATTAAAGGCAGCCACAAAATACACTGCACTGACTCTTTAAATGCCCCCTGGGATGTCTACAGAGCCTTTGTAAATAGATGAGATGTTCATCTTTACAGATGGATCTAATGGACATTTAATGCTAGGAATCTTGTATCAAACCTTTGACTACATTAAAACCAGATCAGAGCAGGATTGTCATCTTGAAGCAAATATGTTAAGTGGTGTCTTTGCTATTTTTCATAGAAAAAGAAAAGTCGTCCCCACTGAGGTCAGACTAAAGCAAAAGGGGTGAAAAAAACTCCAGTCTTTTAACGTATCCCCCCTTCCCTCCTGTCTTTGTCTCTGTCTCCGATCGTCTCTCCCTCCCTAGTATCCACATCTCTGTCGTTTCCCTCATGGCAGCTTGCTGTGTTATCTTTGCGCGTTTACTCTCTACAATGACAATTCCTGCAGTGATTTAACTTGGACTGCGTTAGAAGGTGCAGGCAGCTGTCTGTTGCTATACTGAGGGACATGTTTGCTCTACTGCAAAGATGAAGGACCATGAATCCTTGACATCGTCCCTTTTTTCCCCTCCTCCTCCTCCTCCTCCTCATACCATCTCATTTAGACACCGTGACTGTCTGCTCACACTTGTTTTTTTAACTGTGAGTGACAGCATATGGCATGGACATTTTTTAAAATATATGTGCCTAACACTGGCTGCTTGTACTAACCCTTCATATGTCTTCGAGCTACACGCCTGTCATAACAGTTATTTCTTCTAATTCTAAAAAATACTTGTGGGTAATTTGATTATTTTTAAAACTTAGAAAATACATGCAGATATGTTTTCTCATTGTTTGCCTACCCGTTTTGCCTTGTGCATGTTTTATACCCTAAAATAGTTTGAGAACAATCTCTTTAAGGGCTTTCTTTTTTTTATTTATAGATACAAATTCCTGACCAAAATGTCATTTTGATCCCTATCATAAAACATATTTGAGCTTGTCAAGCTTCAGATTGACCAAATGGCTGATTACAATAACAACATTTTTAGAAGGCATTACATCTTGCGTGGCTCCTTTATTCAGGCCATTGTCAGGCATATTATTTACATAGAGTTCAGCGTTTGTTGTCTTAAACTCCCTGTTTCTCTCTTTTCGAACACATTAAAACGTGGGCTTTGTTTCATCTCCTTCACAAGAGGTGTCTCTGCACTCATAAGAAGACAAGGCAAATCGGTGCCTGTTGGGGATTGGCTAGAATAGACAATTCCCAGGTGTACTAAACTAGGTTTAGCACTAAGGCTTTTAATCTGGACTTGTAGGAGATTCATGTGCATTCATAGATTTGCCACTGTAATTATCATACCCCCAGTGGCAGCCACCGAGACATTTGCCTAAATCACTGATGTCCTCATTACAATGTTTACATTTTAATTAGATGTGTGAAATTCTAGAATTTAAACATGTCTTTAACCAACCAAAGCTCTTATAGATCTATCAATCTATGTGTTTTGCATAATCCTGCATTTTAACAGTATGCCCGTATTTCAAAAAAATATTTTTATAAAAAGTTAATCATCCATAGTGTTTTTTAAATAAATGGTGTCCTTCTTGTATCCCTTAGAAGTGTTTTCTTGTCAAAATTTCTGAGGTTAACTTTTGAATTTTTTTTGGCTGAGAGCATGAATCGTGGGATGCTGCATAGCTGCGGTCTGACCGGAGGAGCTGTTGAGAGCTCTAGACAACAGAATGATCTTGTTATTCATCTATGAGAAATAACAACATCGTGTCCTCAGGACTGAATCTACTTCCAAATCTTTCATTTATTTATTTAACCAGATAATTTACTGTCCCTGTCAGGCCTTGAATACCCAGCACTTAAAGAGTATGTTTAATAAAATCTACAATTTCAAGACTTTTAGAAAAAGGTGTTGCTTTGAACTGTCATTGTGTACCTGGGTACTGTTGCTTATCATTGAATAACCTTGATGAAGAGTGCTGTTTGTTGATATCCCTCTTCCAAGGCGTTTCTTTTTCTACATGCTGTTAGTGAGTTTTATATTGTGAGAGAGCGGTTAGCCTTTCACATTGGGATGAGAAAAAGAAATCACTATTTTTGCTCTATTGAAATTCTTGTGTTCCCACATATAAACCAGTTTTTGATAGTACAGGCCGCCACTGCATTCACACTAAAATAATCAGCAGCTAATAATAAGTAGCTAGACCATCTTTAAGTGATATAACATTCCACAACATTTGTTTCTTCTTTGTGGTCCGTACTAAATACTAAATGTTTGAATGGACTGCCATTTCCTGTATAGCTTGAATTTGTCGATAACAATGCAATCCCTTAATTATGATCACACTTGATAGCCAAATTAAAACTCAGATGAAACTAATATGAATACATTTCGTAAGAAAAGAAAAAGAAACAGTGCAGTACAGTTGTTTTACAATTTTGAGACAGTAATGACAAAATAATGATAAAATGAACTATTGAAATACGGGCTTGAATTGCCATTGACTCTCATATTCAAAATCATGATTGTAATTGCTTTGAATATGAAAGCTCATCTTTCGACTCTTTACATCCTCCTTCCATTTATCCTTCCCCATCCTAATTGTCTTTAACATCAATTTCAGACAATTAGCTAAAGCGATGATAAGATGAGATGTGAGTTATTGGGGCTTTTCTTAAAGTTCTCTGCAATTCATTCATCCTCCGTGGTGTCGGTTGGCTGACAGTTTGGCCTGGTGCCAGGCGCTAGCAGAGGAAGCCTTGAGAGCCAGGGACGAGAGAGGATGGGTTGAGATATGCCTGATGGTGTGGAGAGGAGGGAGAAGGGGGTGAGTGGAGGGAAGAGAAGAGAGGATAGAGGGGTGTGCATATGCTGTCATAGAGGTTTAAAGTGTCAGGCTGTGGCAAGGCAGAGGGTGTCTACAGTGACATGATTGCATCAGTTTGTGCAGAAGTAACGGACCGCGATCAAACCTTTGGGAGAGAGAGAATGTGCTTTATTTTCATTGGATTGATACATGTATACAAATTACATTTTCTCGTTTTAAAAAAGCAAAAAGACGTCTACATTAAATGAACACTTACGTGGTCAGCGTCATCACTGAGTTTCATGAGGGCTGACACTTTTTTTTTTGTTCATTATCAGGAAATCACTTCAGGGAGTCGTGTTGCCTTTTCATGGTCTAGAATGCGTGTTACAGTGGGCTGCCCCACTCTCGCACGCTCACTTCCATTGTAGTTATCTGGGGAGGGAAAGTGGAAATACCAAACTTAGGTTTTGCGGAGAAGAGCTAAACATAGTTTCACCTCCCACTTTCACAGAGGAAATTGAAGCATTTTTCCTGTTGCTTTGTCCAGCAAGTTACATGCCTTAAATAAAAGCTCATGCTCTGTTTGATATCTGCAGAGGACAAAGCTTTTTAATGTTGTTTACTGGTGGTGTCTGCAGCTTGTCCAACTCACTTAGCCCAAAAGTTATTCATTAACCTTATGTGTATTAAAAAAGAAAAATAGTTTAAAGTAGGTTTTTTTCTTTAATGTTATACTGTATTAAGGGGGAAATGTTTTAACACAGCATAATTCTTGGCTTTATTTGCTCTGCTCTTGGTTTATAGCAGCATTTCAATATAGTGTGGAACAATAGGAGATTCATTTACTCAGAGCGTGATGTTTCAGCAGCCTAACCCTGACTGCATTGCCTCTCCCACATCTTTAAATGGATCCCACGAGTCTTCGGTTCTGTTGTTTCCATTATTCATTTCAAAACTTCTATGTAGCACAGAGAGGCTAGAGGGGTGAAAAATAATTTTGTGTCTGAAAAAATTGATGTGAAGCAAAGTCACTGTTTTATGCAAAGTGTGCCATGCCTTGGGATCCAGTGAGCCGCTGTACTGTGGTGAGCACTGCTTGGAAAAGGGCCGTTCTTTGAGCGTGTGTGTGTTGCCTGTCTGTGTCTGCGTGCTCCTGTCAGTCTGTCAGTTAGGCCTAATGTTGCTCCCCAGAGGTACCTGGGGGAGACCCAT
This sequence comes from Menidia beryllina, assembly GCA_013363375.1. Classification (NCBI taxonomy): domain Eukaryota; kingdom Metazoa; phylum Chordata; class Actinopteri; order Atheriniformes; family Atherinopsidae; genus Menidia; species Menidia beryllina. The sequence goes on from JABUIW010000214.1 coordinate 6,180,139, forward strand.
CTAGCACCCAGTCAGCCTCTGCTGGCGGCCAAGTGGTGACAATGCGTTCCCACAGAGAGCAGAAGTGTCATAGTATGTATGTAAACTAGTGACAGATGACTGGAGACATGTGGCCTGTAGACACTGGGCCTGAAAGTAAAGCAGTTTTGAATCTTTGGCTTGCCTTTCTTACTTCCCACTTGAGACTTCAGAGAGTGAGCATCAGGCTCCAGCAACAGTGCAGACAACAGCGATAAGTCAAAGATGTGAATAAAAAAAGGATGCAAATCATTTGGCATGAAAAGACGCATGCTACTACGCAAAGGTTGTGTTTGCCTTTGAAAGGCTGCAGCAAAGCAGCGAGGAGTTTTTTAGTGTGCAGAGCTTCAGGCAGCTTTTCTAGGCCACAGGTCATGTGGGTCAGTGTTACACTCCCTGCAGCCTCACTTCAACCCTCAGTCTGGAAATAGAACATGCAACGTCATCCAGCCAGGAGGGAGGTAGATTCCAGACCTCAGTGGCCACAGGCTGCACATGTGGAATCTGCTTGTGTAGTTGACCCCAAGTGTTTGAAACTCAGAGTGCTCCCAGTAGGATATTGTTATTTCATGCATACCCAAATGAGCATGGCTGTATGAATTGCCGCGTGCAAAGTGGACCAATGTACTTTCTGTTCACTACTGGCTGTTCACAATTCATCAAGGGAGTTTTTATGAGCCAAAGGCACATTTAACGGTATGCACATAACCTGTAAGAAAGACAACAGCAGAGTAAATGTTTTTTATTGCATGTTTCAGCCAGCAGGTTATGTGCCTATTTTCTGCTCATAATCATTCTTAGCAAAAAATGCAAAGGTGGCACATAGAAAAACGACACGGGAAAAAAAGTGTATAATGAGGAATTAATCATTATATTCAGTACTTACAATCACATAATGCATTTGCACTATTAGACTTATGTTTTTTCTTATGCCATGTATCTAAAGAATTGCATCTTTATTTCATGAAACTAGATAAAAATAGATAAAAGAAAAAACGAGGAGAATAACAACACAAGTATGTGCTCTTTTTGGTAGTATTTCTCGTGATGACAAGCTGAGGATGATTACAATAACACAGAGACACTTTGCAGACAGTATCAATATTTGATAATTAAGGTTTTTTTCCTAATAGTGACCATTTGAGAGAGATCTATGTCAAAGTGACGGCTCAGCTTTCTATCCAGGGAAGTAAAATCTATGAGCACTGATGAGTTCACGCTCCAACGCATATATGCATGCCAAACTGTTTATTGTGAGCTCCAATAGTGCTATTGTGCTCTTCTCTTGTCCACACAGCGCAAAGATCCAATTCACATTTGAGCAACGTCTGACCCTTGCTTGTGTATATTGATGACTGGGATTTGTGTCTTAATAGAATTGTGTCTAATTAATTAGCTTTTAATTGGCTGAACTCTGAACATGCAAATGCAGCACAATGTGGAACAATCATTGGTTTAAACTGCATAAAGAAGTACACATAATGAAATCAGGGAAATGTTTGGCGTCTGTTCATTCTGAGAGCAATAATTTGTGCTTTGTAGTGTAAAATGCAGCTCTTCTAAACCTACCTGAGGAATGGACAGATAACACTCGAATGGTGTTTGTTGAACAAAGAGCCTGATAGAAAATATTTGAAATGCCTACCTCTCAATTTCTATTAATTATCTCATTTATTTTCACAATTGCTTTGTGACACAAATTGACCTTTTTCTTTTCTTCATTTCATAATCTATTAAGGAATGCTCTGGAATAATTTCCGTTGCACGTTCCTCATTTGTGGCATTGTGCTAAATTCTCTAAAGACTCCGATTTCTCATCCACCTGTCTCACTGTGGTTTACAGTTATTGCAAATAGACATCAGTGTCTCCTTTTTATCCATGCCTTTTGTGCAATTTGTAGAATTATTGTAGGATTATCCTGTTTCAACAGGCATGGGAAAACTATAGCTAAAGGTAAAGTCATTCAACAGAGAGGTGATAATGATTTGAACCAGAAATCATTCTTTAAATCTGTTACCATCTTGATCACCTTCATTTAATGTTGTGAATTAGTAATGTATAAGGCAGATGTATAGTTTCATTCAGGTGCTGCAGCAGGACGACATACATCTTATGTTGCAGAATTGAAAATGTGTTATGTAAATTAGCCATGTTTGCATTAATGGCTTTGGAACAAACTGACTTGACTGAGTAGTGCTGAAGTATCGTGTGTTGGTATACGAGGCTTTAGTAGTAGGGGATTTAATGCTTACCTGCCTGAAACAAAGATTAATCTGAGGATGGAGAAAGGTCTTTAAGCATTTTACAGTTTGGCACATTGAATAAACTACAGATAGTATGGTTAGATTCTTGTCATTCTTTTTTAATGGTGTAGTAATGACCATTTTTCTTCTTTAGTAGAGTAAATTACAGTTCTGCACGGTGTTCAATCCACAGTTTAAACATTTCTCCATCTTTCATTTGGCAGATTTTCAGGCAAATGCCCTCTCAAACAAACTTAATACACTGGTTGTGGTTACAGTCCACACAAACATATTTCATGTAGCCAGTCTAACATGCAAGTGCCTTTGTTATTTCTGTCCATGTGTTTGACTTCTGGTGACAGACGGTCACCAGTTTTTTGGATTATTTCAAATTTGATTTAACAGTTCGGTTGAGAAGGTTTTGTCGTTATATCTTTTGGAACATAGAGAACACAAATCAGTTGATGTCTTTACTTTCTTCACCTTAATTTTAACCCAGATAGTCAAACTAAAAGGGAATTTATGCCAACAAGATCAAATTTTAAATGTGTATCATTATGTATTTTAGATGTCTTATCTGCAAAAAAAAAAAAAAATCAGTTACATTAACTTTAGATTTGCTGCATTTTAACACCAAAAAGCATGGAACTGTTACTGTCAACACACATCAGGCTGATGTAGAACAGATTAATATGATATCCTTATTTAGTCACTTGCCTGCTAATCCAGTCTTGCCTTCAAAGGCAAATGCTGTGATTCCCGTCCATGGTTCTGTGCTTACCGTGCCAACTTCCTTTCAAACCATTGTATGCCAGTGGGCGAACCAATCTCCTCGACAACTCTTTCCTTGTAAAAGTTCTCCTTTATGGCTTCCTTACTTCACTTCAGTAACTTTATTACAGTATAGCTGAGAGATTTCTATTTCATATTGACCTAAGATTGCTTCAGTTGTCTCATTTCACCTTTTGTCTGGCCTGTGTTGGAGAAGTGACCTTCTTTGAGACTTGCAGTCGATACCACACAATGCTTCAGAAGTCTTCTGACAGCGGTTACAGGCAAACATCCTTTTGCTGCTCTCCCGGGTATTTTCAGTTAAATTTCAATTTAAACTTTTAATCAGTTTATTGTGTTGAAAGTGTTAACTGAACAACAAATTGTTACCGTGGAATCCATGAAAATAAAAAAATATCAGAATATTCTATTATTCAAGGCCATAAATACATTTGTAATTATTTCTATTTATTATTCTTTGAAAGGTACTGACAATGAAAGACATGCTACAGAGTTTTTTTCCTTTAATCTGCTGAATGACTGAAGAATGCATAGAAGAGTTCATGTATTATATTTGCTTGAACTATTTTTACAATTTGAAGCAAATTTAGGAGAACTACAGTTCTTGGACAAAATAGATGATTCATTTTCATCCCCAAGATTTTTGACAAATACTTATGGTAATCTCTTAGATATTTGGCTGTGTCTTGTTTCTAGTACAAGACACAAGCAAATGTGACACCTCAACCAAACCGTCGTGACACCTCAATTTTTATTTGTATTTTTTTAAACACAATATTTTTTCCCTGACTTTCTCAAGGGATGAGAAAATATTGGGTTTTGTTTAACAAATAAAACCACAATTGCATTTATCTGCATCCTGTGACTTATGAGACTTCCATATGTAATTTTTCACCTCTTTTAACCAGATTTTCATAGTGGTTAGGTCTAATGGTTGGAAGTAATCACAATTGTGAATTGGACCAGTGAACAAGATAATGTGTTAATTTCCAATTGGCCCATTGGTGTGTAAATCAGTTGGGACAGTGTGGTGGAACCTTTGCCTTCTTGTAAAAGTAATGGTGTGCTTGTTTAAAATCATCTTGTCATCCTCAAGGTGACTAAAGTTTGGGGATAGAGGACATTAGAAAGTTGATTTTGGTCAATGATTATATATTTTGGAGGGTAGTAGTATGCTTCTCTTGTCTTTTGCAGTGTGCGAGGGATCCCTTGAGAGGAAAATTAGCCGAGTTCATGGCGACTTACAAAAAAAAATCTCTGCCTCACTGTATGCATGTTCTAAGGTTAAACTAGTTTTACCCCCTGCTTGAGTTCAACAACTGTGTTCTTTTAACTAACAAGCCATTTGAGTATTCATCAGTATTATGCACTACAGAACACTATGAAAGCTGTCTGCTGTAATTGTCTTAGTTTTAACCCATGTTCAAGTTCTGCTGGTGTGTGTCGGGTTGTTAGTTTAGCATGTGTGTGGTTTTAGCTGTACTTAGGGCAGTAATGGAAGATGTTGCCTCAAGAGCCTCTTGGTCGAAGGAGTCTTAGTTTAATGAGCATCACTGAGACGAAGAAGTGACAGCTCACCCTCACAATTTACTGGATTACTATGAATTATGTGAATTACATGCTGGCCTAAAGCAAGCAGAGTTTTTCATGAGCTTTTTCCCAAAACAATGGGACTATAGGCTGTTCAGAGAATGCAACAAATGCACCAACAATTAAATCTGAATTAAAAAAAAATGTTTCTATGTAAGATTAGATATTAGTATTAATTAATATAGTAGTTATTGTAGTAATTATGTTATTAGCAGAATTTTCTACCTACATACACATATGAAATATATTGTTGTAAAATTGTATGTATCTTCTTACTGAGGATTGAAATAAATGTTAAGATGATTTAACTCAAATGGACATCTTACAATATTTGGAAATATTTAAGATTTTTTATTCTTATTTTATAAGTAATTGTGAAACACAGAAAAAAGCGTGAGAATGAAGACCAAAGGTGATTTAATTTATTTTCATTTTCTCCACTGCCCTGTCCAGTCTGACGCTCAATAGTATAAGCACTCTTGTTTCAAACTGTGTGTTGATGAAGCCAACAGTAGCCTACGCACTATCTTCAGATACTACCTATTGATTAATCTTGAATTTAAATACCAGAAAGAAAACAATTTCTTTAAAGGGTGTCTCTATTACCTTACATAGAAAAATATTCATATAGATGGTTTCTAAGTGGGAGGATTCACATCTCAGAAGATCCAGCAAATCAAAAGTTTTCATTAGGGCTGGATTTTTTTGTAAAAGTAATTTTTAATAGTTTTTTTTCCTTTTTGTAGATTATTTTCTGAAAAAAAAACACTGATGCGATCTACATAACAAGTACATATTTGATATGTTCAATCGCAAACTCTTGTGCCTCGAATGGTTGTGCAAAAAGTCTTTTAACTTGAGAAGACTAATTTTCATCCTTTTACATTCAAACCTGAAAGATGGCGAGGAAATGCAGCAGTTTTAGACTTAACGTAATCTCTGCTGATCTTAGATGTTAGCTCTAAAAAGCTTTCTTCTGTCAACTACTGGAGTTACTGACCAAAGTGTGAGCTGAAAGGTCGTTTTACAAACAGTAACAACTATCTCTACAGCGCAACTCTACTGCCTATCCTATCAGGTGTCATTGGAGCTGGGGTACAACCTGCCCTGGACAGGTCACCAGTCTAACCACAACACCAGTAGAGTACCCAGAGGGAGCCCATGCATACAAGGGAGAACATGCAAACACACCGAAAGGCCCCCGAGGATTTGAACTGCAAACCCGTCTGCTGTGAGGGGACGGTGCTAAGCGCACCAACGTGCTACCCCCACTTTACACAACCACTTCAAAAACACAGCCTTTTAGGTTTTGACAGTTTGACCTTGATGCTGTGACAACCAGTTCTATATGAGAGTATTCAGAATTAATTTTTCTGACCAGAAGTGGCTTTATAAATAAATTGCCTATTATTTACCAAGTGTTATATATTTTTCAGAAATTTGATTTTAGAAGGATTTTGGTTGTTTTTTTTTCCAACCCAGTCGTGCATATTGTCTTTGGTGATGCTCTTCCGCAGAAGATAAGATCAAACTGTCGACTTATGTGTCCGATGTCTGTTAACTGGGTGCAGTCAACAATGACAATGTTCATTGCTCAAGTAATAGATGGCAAGGTTTTAAGTGAGCATGTGGAAACCTAAATGATGGATAAAAATCTGGAGCCTATCCCAGCTGTCACTGGGCGAGAGGCGGGGACAGGTCGCCAATCCATCACAGGGCCCATAAAGAAATCTTTTCCTATTATTTAAGTACATATCTCTTTTTTTGACTTATCAACTACTTTAGTCTCTGACTGTGGGCAAAACTTGATTTCTTTAAAAGCTCCACACGTATGCAGACAATTGTGACATGTTTCAGCAAAAAATATGTGTTGGACTCTTTATACAACTTACAAAAACTTGGTCCATTAAAACACTTCTTTCAACTCACAAAGGTAAGTGTTCAATCTGTATAGCGATTCTGCAGCTGATGGTGTAACCTCCATCATCACATAACCAGTGACGTGTTCTCCTGTTTTTGTGAGCAGTGCATGCACAACGGTAGGAAAAAGAGACACGTAATACCTGTGAATATCCTTTATTCTTTACTACAATTTTTGCTTGTTTTATGGAAACAACACACACAGGCTAAACCATCAAATAACGTACTAATTATTTTTTTAAAAGTCGCAAGTTATGGATGATGTCATTGGCGGCATTTGAGCATTGAGGTTTTGAATTTTGTTAACCTGGTCCCTGTGATAGACTTGGCAAAGTATCCATGGTGTACCCCTTCTCTGACTCAATTACAGCTGCCATAAGAACATATATCATTTTGAGGCATTTTCAAGATAAAGTGAAATTCATTCAAAATTAAATTGATCCCAATTACTTAAATCTAAATTAGTCTAATTCATGCCAATATGTTCTTATAAAAGGTACCTTAGCCAAGAAAACCATCAGCCTGCACCAGAATTCCTCTCCTATTCAATGTCCCATTCAAAAAGCACAAGGCATTCATAGCAAGAAAATATTTTAATTTGGCAGGACCAGGACCGCTCACCATCATAAGCACTTTACTCACAATATTTGTAACCAGTAACCAGTCACTGTTGCTCTTTCAGATGCTAAACAGAGATGGATCTTCCTCTACGTGTCTTTACATATGTTAGAATCACAAACTCACCTGAGTGACGACAGCATAGTTGGTCAAATCTGCAATACCAGCTTTCACACACATAGGCCATTAAATCTCTGTTGGTACCTCCCTCGGTGGCTCTGAGATCTAACAGTAGCAGATTAAGTTTAACCCCCCCATGCCGCTTCTGTACTTTCACACATGACACTGTTGTAGCACAAAGACTTATCAGTCTTGGCTTGAAAAGCATGTGTGAAAGGCCTTTTTGAATCCACTATGAATTTGGTATTGTATCAGAGTGCATTTCAGAAATATGTGTCAGTGTGTGGAGAAGAAGAGTCAGCTGCAGGAAGGCCTCTAGAGTCAGTCAAGCTTTGAAAAAAAATTAGCTGAACAATGAAAACCAGGGAGTATTTATACAGAGGGAGCAAATGATCAGATAAGGGTAGGTGTGATAATTGGCTAATAGAATGCTGATGTGCATGGAACATGAAACAATACAAAAAAGCCAACCATTAATCAACACATAATTCAGAACTATTAATTAACAAAAATATAGAACAAAAACATTGCAAAATTCACAAACGATGACTAAATGTGCCCTGCGATGGACTGGCAGACCGTCCGGGGTTTACCCTGCCACTTGCGCACTGAATACTGGGATAGGCTGCACTCCCCCTGGGAATAAGCAGTTCAGAAAATGGATGAATGGATGGATGCATGACTAAATGTGTTGGGCTGCATTTACCACAACATTTAAGCTTTACCACAGATAAATAAGCAGGAATATACTCAATTACACTTACCTAAATCCAGGAAGTAATGTGAATGTGAATGAAACAAATGTTTGACTGCCAATCGCAGGTATTTGTCATATTGTACCTCTTTTTAAAGGCAACCAGAAAGCGTCATGATAGTTATTGCCCTGTTCTAAAACTAATGCATTCTTGCCTCAAACACAATTGTTCTCTGTCCCAGAGTTTGCAGTTTTATTTCAAACCGAAAGAGAGTTTAAGTACTTTAGAGAAGTGTTAGGTTATTGATGGAACGTATGTTGATGTGGTGTCCTACAGTTGAAAGAGCAGCACTTGCGTGCCCCCTCCAGCCACTTCTCCTTTGGCCTTATTAGGAGTGTATTGCCTCTTAAACAAAATACTTGTGAATGACATCAGTTATGATGAAGAAATGTTTGTATTTCCCTTCTGAAGCCTGTTGAGGTGGTCAATAGGGACAGGTAATGAGGAGGGTGGAGGGATATGAACATATTTTGATGACCATTTCAGTTTGAGGACTTGTTAAATATTGAGGTGTTGTAGGAGAATAAAAACCAGTTGTGCAAGCAAAAAGCCGTTGAAAGAGCTCGATGTCAGAGGATTACACGTCATTGTGTTACGTTGAAATGTCTAAATGAAGAACTACATTTTAAATTAGGTGCCCTGCTGTTTTCACAGGTATGTGCCCGCCTCTAAGTATGAGTGGGTTTTTAAAATTAAACCAAAATGCATGTCTACAGTGTTCCATTTATTCAAAACATGTATCGACAAGCAAATTAAGGTTGGATGCTTGTGCAAACAGTTGTTATGTTACTATATGATCGGACGTATTGTTGGGACCACAAAAAAGAGTATTGTCACAGGGTGTTATTTGCTTAACTGGCAGGTTAACTACAACAAACATAGTATAGCAGCATGCTTTCACAGTCATTTTCCACCTTTGATTAGAATGTTATCCACTGGGATCAGTGGACTTTGAAAGCATGGGGACATGTAATTTGCTGCCAAGGATGGCAAGACTGTGAAATGTACGGGAAGTTGCCTTGGATAAGACAGTGACTGAGGAAGGCATATCTTTCCTAAATGAGGGGTTAAATGGCACCCTGCCATCCAAAGATAGGAATTACTGCCATGTGGAGCTCTAAATTGAGTTTAAATAGTCTTAACTTGGTATGTGAGATGAATTACTCTGTAGCTATACCGATTACCATTTCACAATGTATTAGATGGTTACGCCGCACCCCAACAAAGACTATCTCCAGTGAATTTGAATATGAATATGAGCTTGTTTTTATTTATAAACATAATTACTGTCTGTCTGCAATATTTGCACGCTTGTCAAGCCGAGAGCTCTGTGTGTGCAGAATAAGAGCAAATGCTCCCATAATTATGTTTACGTCTGGCTCTGAGAATCCCAGGGTTGTAATGATCAGTAATTATAAATACTTTTCTGTATGTCTACTGCCTCAGCTGGAACTATTGTGTGGTGTGAAGTGCAGAGTTTGTGCAGCTTAATTGTGACATTGTACATGGTTAAATGTACCAGTCCGCTTTAGTTTGAGTTTTCAGTGTGTAATCACGCTTAAGTCAGACTTTAAAGAGCTCATTACAGTTAGTTTTCTAAAGCGTGGCTTATTAAACACAGTTACCCAATAAGCATCTTTGATGGTGCAAATTGGTAGAAATGGTAATGAGTCTGATTAGGATGCGTTTCAATTAAGACAGCTTTCACCCCGTACTCCCCTCCTTCACACCCTCTTTCCCTTCCCCCAAAAGCAAAAGGGGGAAAGAATAGTCCAGCTCTTTATGCTTGGGAACCTCCTGGAAGGCATTTTGCTTCAACTCTCTCTCTCTCTTCCTATCCCTCTCCCTCACACGCACACACCATACACACACACGCAGAAAAAGGGAAAGAAAAACCATTCTGCCACCTCTGTGCTTCCTTTCAGCAGCACTGTAATGAATAGAGAATTGTGCAAGCGGTGGTCCAATTTACGCGCAAGGAAATTGGATGGACAGAGTGGAGGCCCAGTCTTGTTTGCTTAAAAATGGCCTGGGCTACCAGATTAATAGTTCCCAAAAAGGTCAGCATCTCTGTTTCATCGATGATGATCACTGAACCAGAAATTATACACCACAAGGCAGAATGACACATGACATCATCATATGTCGAAAGCTTTCAGCTCAGCTGCTTCTTTCCACATGCGAGTGTGAAATGTTATGCACAATAGATGACAATGATTGTCAGAACACCGCTCTAACATAAGTGTTGATTTCTTGTGTATTTGACAAAAGGGATTTTCCTTTCTAATATTTGTAGGAAATCTATTCTTTTACCAAAAAACAATTTGGCCACAATTTGAAGAAAAAAAAAATTGTCTTAAAATTTTAACGTCTGGGATTAATTAAAGCCATGAATTTGAAAAGACTAAACAGCCCAACAAAGGCTTTATTTGTTGATGGCTGATCAGTGGAATTTGAGCTCATGTCCTGAGGCAATCTGAGCGCATTCCACCAGTTGTATGCTCTGTAATCATACCACTTTAAAGAAGGACAAAGGAACCTGTAGATGTTGTTTTCAGATTCTATGCAGTCAGAATAAAGAGCACATTTCTCAACAGTGAAAAAGTACCAGATCATTATGATTAAATAGTGTGTATGCAGATGTAAAATTGTGTATGCCGTATGTTTAATGTTTTTCTGTATTTACATAACTATGTTTGATATCAAACATATATTTCTTTTAAACAGCATATATAGTATGTTCGAGTGAATATTCTACCTCCTGGAATTAGTAACTTCAATAAAACAAGTTTAATTACCTGTTATCGTGTTCACACTTAATGTATAATCATCTCAAGATAAGAAATAGGATTTCCACATTTTTTTCCTTCAGACAACTAAGAATAGTAATAAATGTGATGAAGACACTAGTTTTCGTAAAACGGAATTTTTTTATCTAACATAATCTAACTCACCACACTGCAGGATAGAATTTTTTAAGACCTTTTAAAATCATTTTCTTCTTAAATAAGCAGTTTACTGTGTTTTGATTGCCTTGAATGATCGTTGGAAACATATGATACTCAGTGAGATCAAGCACACTTTGCAAGTAGCTCCTATTTGATTGTCCAAAGTGGTATTGGGCTCAGAGAGTATTTCATAATACAAGAATCTTACTCAGTGTGAGCTATGTGCAATTTTGTTATTGACAAAATGGGCCTTGAGTGTTAAGGAACTCTAGTGAATTATTTTTACAAGAGCCATTATCTTGCTACTCTCGCTGCAGTGTCAGTAATGGATGGAATTCTTGGCAGACAATAGGGTGCTAGTTGCTATTTCCCCAATACAGTTAATAACTGTATGGACCTTTTTCTCCTTTTCTACAGTTTGTACAAAAATGCTTCTGAATAATATGCTGCACTGAAAAAATATATTAAAACTTAAAATCTCTTACTTTTTCAATTAACCCAACTACAAGCCAAAAAAGATTGCTGACCTAGAATGTAGTGTTTGACTAATACAATAAGTTAATCAGTGACTACTTTTTATAATCTCAACAGTCTATCTGTCATAGCTTTTATACAAAAAAGTTTGAAATATGGTTAAGCGTTTTTAGTGATACATTTTTTCACAGTTTTTCCACCAGTTTATTCATGGAGACGCCTACCTTATTTTTATGCACAGACTTAATATCTCTAGCTTCTATCTTTTTTCCCCCTTTAATCATTAACTTCGATGGTTGACAACTATGTGAGCCATAGCATGGATCTCTTTGACTAAAACCTTGTAAATTAACACAATTAGTGCAGCATCATCCCGCTAATTAGCTGCTGGTGTCTAGTGTGGCGCGTTGGAAAATGGCAGGGAGGGAGTCGAAAGGGAATCAACAGACAAACACTGCATTTGTAATCTGCCTCTGGACAGTAGCTGTTTGTTGTTTAAATCCTGTGACATGGACTTAACCTACTTAAGTATGGAGAAGAGTAGTTTAGCGGCAGCTTAACAAAGACAGCTATATTTTAACAGGCAGGAAATGTTCCCTAATTGCATGCTTTCTCATATCTTTGTATAGCTTTTGATCAGATTAGTGCTGAAAGATTTGTAAGACTCTATATGCTGTTCTTCTTGACGGGGTGCCGCACTTTCAATGATAATCCTAAAGGAAAAGATGACAGCATGAGGAAAACTTTATTTGCATATTGACTTTAGGATTTATCATGATTATTTCCATCATTCAAATGCTTGAGGCCGCATTGAGAGACTAAGTGAGGCTGCAGAGTAAAAGACAAGGGAAGCATGTTTTTTTCTACTTTTTTTTCTCTTTATTGTCGACAAGGAAGCAGTAGACAGCCTCAATGTGGATGTAATTCATGCTGGGCTGAGGGCTTTGTGTGATGAAAGCAACAGAGCGCTGCCAGGGAAGATTGCTTTGCTACTCTCCTCCAAGCAGATTTGAAACTGTCTCAGAATGCCTCAGATGAGAGTTGGATTATAGACTGACCTGCAATGTCTGTGTCATTCTGCTCCGCGCTGGGTGGATTACGCCACAGTAACCAGGTGTTTGGTCCTGCATCCTCCCACTGACCATGATGTGAATCCAGTTAGAGTTGGCAGTTTGTCAGATGAGAGAAAGTTCTTCCATTTTTTATTTGTGATATCCATCCATTCTTCTTTGAAAGGGGTAGAAAAATATTTCAAATCTTTTCTCTTAGTATTTAAACTTATAACTTATTTGTCTAAAACATCTCTGATTTTAAATGATAATGAATAGTGTTTAAGGCTCACTTTGACATTTTTCTCCCTTATGCGGAATATCCAGGTTTAAAGATGCAGTGGACCCCTGAGCACACACAATGGGCAGAACAACACTTTGACATCTCATCCACTACCCGCTCGCCGGCTCACAAAGTGGAAGCCTACCGGGGGCACTTACAGCGAACATACCAGTATGCGTGGGCAAATGATGACATCTCTGCACTGACTGCCTCCAATCTGCTCAAGAAATATGCAGAGAAGTACTCTGGGATCTTAGAGGGCCCAAATGAAAGAGCCCTGCTGTGCTCCTACTCCGATAACACCGCCACTGGACTCATGAATGGACGAAAGTCAGAGAATGAGGCCTGGCAGGAAGGGATTTACTCGATGAACTGTGCTCCAGATGTTATATCTGTGAGCAAAGCTGGGATGACAGCTGCCCTACCCCCTACAGATGCGTCGGCTAGCATAGGCAGTTCCCCGGGGGTAGCCAGCAGCTTGTCTGAGCCCAGCTATTCCAGCAGTAACTGTGGGAGTCACCCAGCCACCACTCTTCACTCGAGCCTCCCCTCTCAGGAATACACTGCCAGCTACAGTGGCTCCTATCTTCATTCTAGCTACAGCAGCCACAATACCCCTGCCCTTCCCTCTCCACACCCCTCTCCTTTGCACAGTGCTGGGTTGTTACAACCCCCTCCCCCACCGCCTCCCCCTGCTTTAGTGCCGAGCTATAATGCTGGTTCTCCAAACTTACCCAACTACAATTATCCTCCAACAGGGTATGCTTCACAGACTGCTGTAGGTCCAGGTTATAGCCCTGGGGGAGCACCCCCTCCCTCTGCTTACCTCCCATCTGGTATTGCAGCCCCTACACCAATACCTTCCTCCACACTACCTGGCTACACCTACCAGTCCCATAATCATACACCTATTGCACCTACTCCTTTGAATGGCAGCACATCCAACTCATTAAAACGAAAAGCTTTCTACATGAGTGGCCATGGAGAAATGGACTCAAACTATGGTAATTTCAACTACAGCCAACAACGCTCCACACACAGTCCAATGTACTTAGTAGCAGACAGCAGTGCGTCAGATTCAAATAGGAGCAGTGGTTTTGAAAGAAATAGTGAGGCATCATCTTTAGGTTTTAAGCCAAACAAACAACCAATGTCCTCTGACCAGCCAAGAAAATTTAAGTTGCATCCTGGAAGAGCACTAACTCCACCATCCTATGGTTCAACCAAAAGCTCTGCAGGGGATCTCAGAACTGGTGAGCCCTACCGCAAGTTTGGCTCTCCCATCATGAGCGAGCAAACTGAAGAGCACAGACAGCACCTGTCCCACTCCCTCACAGGGCCTGAAACTGCTATGGCTACCTCGTCCATCCATGCTGCAGAAGAACAGCTGAAGAACAGTGATTCCAACCTGGTAGAGATGGTGACCACAGAAATCCTTCAGCAAGGTTCTCCTGTGGACTGGAGTGACATTGCCGGTTTGGATTTGGCCAAAGCAGCTATTAAAGAGGAGATACTATGGCCTATTTTAAGGCCTGATATGTTTAATGGACTTGCCACATTACCTCGTAGCCTCCTTTTGTTTGGACCTCAGGGAACTGGTAGATCAATGCTGGCACGCTGCATGGCCAGTCAGCTGGGAGCTGCCTTTTTACGACTGAGCAGCTCAGCATTGGTGACCAAGTGGCTAGGGGAAGGAGACAAGATCATTAAGGCCTCTTTTCTTGTTGCTCGCTGTCGCCAACCAGCAGTCATCTTCATCAGTGATGTGGATCTGCTGTTGTCGGCCCAGCTTAGTGAGGAGAGTCCGGTGAATCACCTGAAAGCAGAGCTCCTCATACAGCTCGACAGCACACTGACGTCTGCTGAGGACCATGTTCTTGTGGTCTGCTCTACCAGTAAGCCTCAAGAGATCCCTGAGAGCCTACGGAGATACTTTACAAAGCGGTTGCTCATTCCCTTGCCTGATGGAACAGCACGCCATCAGATAATCAGCCAAGTGCTCTCAATGCACAACTACTGTCTCAGTGACAAAGAAATGTCACTGCTGGTTCAAAGGACAGAAGGATTTGCTGGACTAGATGTGGTCCAGTTATGCCAAGAGGCACTAGTTGGTCCCCTTCATGGCATGCCTGGTGCTGATCTGTCAAACATTCATCCGGGTCAGATGAGACCAGTCTCCTACCAAGACTTTGACAATGTATTTTGCAAGTTCCAGTCCAGCATATCACAGAAAGAGCTTGACATGTACACAGAGTGGAATAAAATGTTTGGCTGTAGTCAATGACAATGACAGAGACCTGTGGAACACAAGTTCTTTAAACTCAGTTGTTGCATATAAATAGGTGTTTGGCCCTCAGTGAGCAAGAGAAAAACAGACATGATGTGAAAATATTTGCAAAGAAACATGATTACCCTCACAGTTTTCAGACTCAGGATAACAGTCTGAAAATCAAACATTAATTGATCACTTTTGCATTTTTCTTGGCTTTGGCCATGTGTTCTCTGAAAGAGCCTGTAAAGGATGTCCATTTTTTGTATATAGATATATATACAAATATATATGTATACATATATCTGTATATATATATACATATATATAGAGATAGATAGATACTGCTGATCATGAGATTTTGTTGCAATTAAGTGCCTGAGATGGTGCTGTTAAAGTTGTTTTTTTTGGTGTTTTGCTTCACAATCTCCATTGTTGATATGTGATAACATAAAAAAGCTTTACAATGTAACAAAAGACAAAAAACTTTTTTCATTGGAACAATGTTTCTCAGCTATGTCTGTTTTGTGCTCTCTGTGAACAGCTGTGGTTAATTTGAGCCGAATTAAATTTATTGGCATAATTGTTTCTGTTGGGCTTCATTATCATGCGCAGGTTTTACGTGTGTGTAAGTCATTTGATTACAATACACACTGATACACTCACTTGTTTTGTTTTTTGGCTGGAAGAGTGATTTGTTTTATACAGCAAACTTACATTTGTTCGATATACTACCCTTTCCTCTGTTGATTCAAAGAAAATAAGTTAACTTAAAAAGTAACTTTACATTAAACAAAAAATTATAATGTAATTCATGGCAAAATATTGTTATAGTAATTACTAATACTTTGTGAAATTCTACATGTTTTCTTTTGATGTTCTCTTTTTGAAAACTCAGGAATGTGATGTTGATGTTTAGTACCTCATGGGCTTTAATTGAAGCTAGACTAGTTCGACAAGCATTTTGCTTGGATTTCAAGTTGCATCAAAACTCAAAAAGCTTTATAATACCTCAGAAAGCTCAAAAGGAGAAGGTTACTACAGTGAATGTATGAAGGCATGGAGTTTTTATTTTTGCTTTTGAAAGGCCAAATCAGTTTGTTTAAATCAATCTTAACTTTTTTTGTTTAAAGGAAACTGGTTTTATGATTAGGTATTTCTCTTTAGATTGAAAAAAAAACATTTAGTATATTAAATTGTACCCTTGAGAGCATTAACATTTAGAACTTGTCTTGCCCTGTTGGCTGTAAGAAGAAGAGCCCTCATTTACATCAAAACAATGATCGCATTGTTCAGTTTTCTAATTTCTCACACTGTTCAGCTTTTGGTGGTGCTTTGCTGAGAGAAATTTCAAAAGGTGCAGACAAACATCTTGAGGTTTAGGTAGACAGTGGCCCCAAGCTATTGCGCTCTATCTTGCTATTGTTTATCATTAATGAAACCTAAGGATTATGTAAGGCCTAAGTTCCTTACAACGTCAGTTTGTTTATCTGTGAAAGACAAATTCACAGAGACAGCAAAATATCCCCACATACTCTGCATGCTTACTGAGGATACACTATGGGAGAACACCAAACAATATTTTGCTATGTGCCAAATCGGTTAGCTTTTCATGTCAGTTGCTCCTTTTCTTCTCCACATTTTGCACTTAAAAGGGAATACCACAGCAAATTGCACACTATGCCTTTGCCTTAGGACAATTTGATCTTTATCAGCTGGAATTCACAAGTAGATCTTGCTGATTTATCATGTTAGATCCCAGAATCTGTAAGATACATCTTGTTAATACATACAGCATTAACAAGAATTTACCTGATTTGGAAGACCATACTTTTAAATCCATTAATCAAAGGTGGCATTCCTTTTTAAGAACATTTATTTTTGCTTTTTGTAATTTTCACATTTCTGCTGTTACTGTGAAGTTAACATCTATTTGCTATTGCCATTAATCAGTACATTTCCATGGAGCATTTCTGATTTCTAAAAGAAGATCCAGGCTGAGGGCTGAACTGGCAAGAATTATTGAATGTATTTTGTCCTCAGATCTATAAAAGAAGCAAAGCACTCGCACTAAGGTAGAAAGCACTGTAGGGAGGTGTGAAGACCTGAACCCACGAAAAGGCTTTGGTTTTAATGAAAGTCCGTTTATACAACGTGTGTTGACAGTTTCATATCTTTGACTTTTTTGGCTTGTTTTTGGTGTTTGTATTTATGCATATTAATGCACATTGATTAATGTCAAAAGATGTTTCAGTATTGGTAACAGTAATACAACATCTGAATTGCTGCTATAAAAAAAAAAGGACCCAACACTTTTGTCGTAAGATGATGACAGCACTGTCAAAAGCACTGCGCCAATTATTGATTTTGAAAACAGGACAATTTATTCAATTTAAATACTTTTACTGGACTCTCTGAATTTGAATTAAATGTAACGTCACCTCTTGGTCACATTGTTGGTGTAGTGAACTTCCCATTTGTCGCACAGCAAAATATGAACAAAAAGACCTTATCTTTCTTGCTACCCAAAAAACACAAAAAGATCAACCAAGTTTTTTTTTCCTGTTAGCCGAAGTCTAATTTCACACTCAGATTACTATAAGTGTTTAAAGAGTCCTTTCTATACATATCAATACAATTATGTGCATAGCTCATAATTAGTGGGTTGTCCGTTTTGTCACACTGAAAGGCAAATGCATTTTAGTATTTTATATTTCTGGTTCAAGAAATTAAGCGAAATGGGGAATGTTCAATATTTAAATCAAGCAGTGCTAATAATGGTCTGAACAAGAGGTCTCAACACAGATTGGAACTTTTTATGTCTCTGTAAAAAAAAATGAAAAGAAACAATTCTATGTAACTTTACAATACTCCCATTACTTACTCCCAACACTTGGTTGACAGCTAGCTGTAGTGGTTTTGAATGCAGAGGGTAGTCCTAACATTTCCTCTTTGGATCTACCAGGACAGATTAGGTTGCGTGACCATGGCAAAATGGAAACTTTTAGCTAAGCTTTCCGTATTAAAATGTATTGTATTTCCCTGTGTGATTTATAGCTAACCAAAATGTTTTGCATATTTTAACCAATTGCCTTTTTACAATGTATACAGCAGTAGACAAAAGGACATCAAAGCAAATATGGAAGACAACTGGAGTCTCATGTCTGGACTCATAAGTTCTTGTGCTTCAGTGGCTGTCAATCTCATCCATTCCAACCTACTTAACTACGGTCACAACCTGTTTGTCATATACTGCTGCAGAAGAATTACCTGGCTACATGTTGTCACTGTTGGAACATTTCCCTGAGCTAAAAAGAAATAAGACAGACATGGGTCTTTGACAAGTAGGATATAAAATCATGTGAGATGCGTTTTGCTGACAAACAAACAATGGAAAGACTTACAAAACCAATTACACAGTTATCCAGACGCTAGTGTATATTTACCATGTTGTAGATGTTATCATTCAAAATAAACAGTCATTATTGAGATGTATATCATGAATGGACCTACAGTCAAAACACTTGAGCAAAACTTTTGAAAAGCACATTAAGTCTCACAGCAATCCCAAGTCAATCACTTCAACTTGTTTTCTATTTTTCTGTAATTACATTTATTGTTGAGATCAACTTAAAATGTTTATACCATCTCAGTATTTTAGTCTGACATTTTTTATGAACATTTCTACCTCATTGCTACTTCTTGTTCTTCTAGAATTAATTTAGTTTAATTTTGAATGTCAAGTACTTGGTACTTTAAAAAAAAGATTAAACAGTTTTTAGAAAAAATAATCTAACAATGGGGGTAAAAGATTTTCTCTTGAAACTGAGCAGTCTTACCTCAAATAAGACTCTTTAATCTGACAAGTTCAAGTCAAAGAAGAAATGTGGCACCTTGAAGACAGAGATGGACTTAATCTGCACATGACATCTGACGGTTTATCTTCAGATTCACAGATTTTCAGTGAGATGTTGTGAACTGTTTCCGCTGCAAGGTTTCCAATGCAAATTCATTATCAAAAAATGAAAGAAAGGAAATGCTTTAATCCATGGTAAACTGTTGTAGTGCAATGGTGACATGTATGTATGTGAATTTGCAATTGGACAAGCAAGTCCTGTGTGAGAGGTTGCCGTTAGGGGATGAACATTTTGGACTTTCATATATATGTACAAAAGGTGAACTTGCACATAGCTGTATGTATTGTACATTTGCTATTGATATACAGTATACACACAAAAACGCACCACATACATGTTTATATGTGTGTTTGTATTGCCATATTTACAGTTACAGTCAATTTAATTGTATTTTAATTTCAAGGTACATAACACTTATTGAAATTCTGAATAAAGGTGTTTCTTTTTTCCTGAACTCTGTATGGTGTTTATTGTCTGCTCTTTTTTTGCCTCATATGGTTTTACATGTGGGAAATTGTGAGATATTTAACCAGTTCAGTTGACTCACTAGCATTTAGTTGAAATGGTATTGATAGTAACACATATATGTTCAATTGATAGGGGAGGTTTTTAGAGCTCTAAAAAAACACGTACAGAATCAACTTTGAAATGACAACTGAAATGTCAAGGGTTTTATAACTCTCCCCCTTGGAATAACGATAATACAATTTTAAAATTGGGAACTAAACAACTATGATACACTTTCATTTTATTTTTAATCAGTAGATTTAGTAACCATGGAAATTTTCAGTGGTATTAACAAAACGGGGATAAACAGCACATACTGCTTTAATGCCAATTCTCTTTATATAATGTGTACAAATTATTTGCAACTGTGAGTGGAGTAGCGTGACAGCTTTCATATGATCAGAATAACACTAGCATTGCAGCAAGAATTGATTTTATTGTGTCCTGTCTTATGAGCTAGTTGTGGAGATTCTTTCCTTTTTTAAGATGAACAATAAGTCCTAAATTTAGATTTTTGCTTAATGTGATATATAAAGCTACACTAAAAGCAAAAGGGAGTAAAAATGGTCATTTACATAATAAGTACCTCAAAAATAAGTGTTTCTCTCAATAAAAACTTCTGAGTTTGTCAAGACAGAAATATTTATGTTAAAGCTGATGTTCTTGGAGAAAACAACCCATGCATGCTGAATAACACGGAATGAAAAAAAACATTCTCTGCAAAAATTAGCTGAAGATGATGTTTTAAAAAAAAAAAAGAATTAGAAGCTGAATCCATGAAATATATTGTCATAGAACAATCACATTTTATCAGTAAATTCCAGCTGGTGAAAAGACAAGACATCATGGTAAAACCTTCTTAGTTTAACGTATACAGTCGGGCTGACGTGTTCTGTATCCGAGAAAATGAGATGTGACATTTCCCAGAATATTTACAGGTCTTTCAATAGATACATAAATACATAAAAAGTTAAAACACCCCTTATTCCATTTCACATGGGATCGATGCAGAATATTTAAAAATTAAATACAATAGTCTAACTCATAGTTTCTTACCTTTATGCATTATTCATGGTATTTTTGCTTCATCTATGTTGAGCAACGCAGACCATGCCTGTAGCATTCTCTTGCCCTTGAGTAATCGAATTAAAGATTAGAAAAATGTTTCATTTATTTGTACTTTTATGTGGTTTATACAGTAATCCAGAAAACTAATACAACAAAAGGAGGTAAGTGCCAAAAAAATTAATGCACAATGAAAACTGAATATGTTCTGAACAGTTTTACTGACTTTAACTTGAGATTCTACCATCAATCTCCTTGAAACTGGTCATTTCACAAGTTTTTCCTTTCATGCTGCCAAGCACTGCAGATTCAGATACGTTACTTCATATTCCTGCATAAGCGTTCATGTTAACACTTTGTGTCAGGCTTGCTCCACAGCAGAACGTTCTTCTTCCTGTTATCGCTCTACGACGGAAATCTCTGTTTTTTCCAATGAATTTTCAAACAGGTCGTTTGGCCAGGAAGGGGAAAAAAATAAATCAGAACCAATAAGAGATAAATAAAGTTGAGTCAAACAAATTACACTCAAGTTATTAGTGGCTGTTTTGTAAATATCAAAGATCCACTTGTCCCAGTGTTCTTTGCCTCATTTGCATTCTGATGAAACTGGAGTGGATGTGTGTGAACTCGGAGGTTATCTGTGGAGCTGCAGTGCTGAGCACCCGAATCAGACAGCTTCGCAACCGTATGGCTCAAGAGGATGAGCCACAGACCTCTCTCAAATCACTTCCTTCATAACAATTAAAATATGCAAAGTGATAATTTTCCTTAAGTAGCCTTAAATGTGCAATCTATTTAAATGTGAGGGAAATTGCCTAAAGCTTGCAGTGTGCATGTGAGCGGTAGGTGGGGTGGGGAATAAATTATGCAAATAACAGAAAGGACTCTTGAAAGCCTAATTTTTCTGTAATAAGCATACTGTTTCATTTAATTTTTTTCGCCTCTTATTAAAAGTGACAGTTCTTTTGCTCTGTCTGATGGCTATATCTGACACAAGCCTGAGAAACTGACTGCTAGACTAATGGTTAAGCATTTTTGTAGCTTTTAGATGATGGTTACATTCACAAAGTAATTATGCACTGGAGAGTCCAGAAATAAGGTTTAATTACACAGTAATCGCTTCTGATGGACACTAGGAAGTGTGAGCACCGCCAGACTGCAATCCATCAATGACAAACCTCTGGCCAGTTTTAATTCCTCCTCATTTGCATCATAACCTCGGCACCAAGTTGCACAAATGCTGTTAAACGTTAATAGGACCTGTCTCTCTACTCAAAATGAACGCTTAAGCCATTTCAATTCCCCTTTTCTTTCTATCTCTTTCTTTCACTTCCCTTCCTTCGCTCACCCTTTTTCCCTCATAACACTCACCCACTATCTCACACAGTCCATATCTCCTCTCTCGCCTCAATTCTCACATTCTCATGAGTCCTCACATAAATAGACCCTCTTCAGAAAGGAAGCTGAGCACAGGAGACAGTGCACGGTCACTGCTGTGCTAATTGGGAGCAACATGTAAAGTTTTATCTCTTGAGTGCTAACAAACCACACAGACAAGTATAAATCTGCGCTCCATGGATGTGCGTGTGTGTGTATGTGTGTGTGAAATTTTGAGAGGCTGTGTGTTTGTCTCATCCAGCTCCGGTGCACAAAGGTTTGTTCACACTATATATGGGGGAAGCCCCTCCAGTTACCACAATCCTCAGAGATTGGACAAAATTATGTTTTTATTAATTGAAAACTGTTATTGGTGTGTCAAACCCATCTCTCCTACTCCACGCACTTGCATAAGGTTGATTAGAGCCAGGGTGTCTCATTAGCCGCCTGCTTCGTTCAAACATCACAAGTCTCCTCCTTATTATATCTGGGACATCCCATCAGACAGCTGTGTATTTCAGGTAAAGATGACAGCTTGTCAAAGGTGAACATTAGACCTCAACAGGCCACTTTTGTGTACATATTGGGTTGTTATTATTTATTGAGGTAACATGGAAAATAGTGCTTTTTGTACTTTAGTGGTCCTTCTGCATCATCAAACTTACCATATACTCAAAGATTATTATGATATGACCTTGTTAATCCCCAGACATTCAAAGCAATTCTGCCTTGATATGAAAAAATAATGAGGTGCACTGAAAAGAAAAAAAAACAAGTCAAACTGTGATGTGCAAATATAATTAGTATGTATATCCGAAGCACATTTCCTTTTAAAGCATTTCGAACTGATGGTTTTTGTTTTCAAGAATTACATTCCAAGTAAGGTTGCTTCTTGATTGCTGTGCTATATATCTTTTATTATTCTGAAGGTTATGAACACAGATGAAGAAGCCTCTTTTGTCACCGGAGTAAAACACAGTAGTTTAAATGTACGTGCATCATTGTTATGTATTAAGCCTGAATTACCAACTCCATAAGAAAAGTGTGCAGTAGATTTGTTTACAATATGCAGAAATTTGGTTAGTTGAATTTAACACCAAAACTATTTTAGACATTTTACTTATTTCACATGTTGGCTTGGAAAGAAATAATGTAGAGCTAAATTCCCATTGGGGCTGGAACCTTGCCCGACTTCGATGAGGAGTAAGGCAATGTATATCCTGAAGGTTCCATCACAGGCCCATCTTACAGAAATATTTCAATCTTCTAATGTTATTTTCAAACACAAATTTCTATTGCTGCCACAAAGCATATTTCAACCAACACAAACAAAAAGAAAGGTTTAAATCTGGTTTGTCATTCAACATTATCTGAATCTGTGGTGTGAGGTTGGCTTTATTAGGAGCCACATTCAGCTCTTGTATGCACATGAAGTAGTATAATCAGTGGTTACATTCAATAAACCTTTTTCCCTATTTCCATTTTCAAAAGGTGACCTTCATTTTTCAATCCCTTTAGGTGTAAAATAGTTATTTAATATAATAATCATATTAGTCACTTCATTGTGACATTCATTAAATGCAATGGAATAATGCACAACATTTTGTACGGTCTAAGTTTATATTCATAATAGCTGGAAACTTTCTCTCTCTAAAGTCACAATGCAGAATGAGACTTTGGTCAAAGTTGAAGGCTGGTGGATCTCTTTAGTCTGTCTTAACCCCTGACTGGAAACAAGGGGACCTAATGGGTAGCAAAGACAGAAAAGTACATGTCCAATAGTCCCACATCCCCCTGTCAAGACAATCATGGGAAACATGGAACGTCACTCTCTCAATTTCATCCTTTCCACTGTGCAAGTCGCCCTCTATAACGTCATTATCTCCAGCAGATCTGCAGGGTTCTCTGACAAGGCCATGTTATCCAGGCACTGGGGAAATGCAAATTGATTTCATATCAGGCATGGCATTTTTAATGCCACCACACGTTACATAGACTGTCATTTCAGAGAGAGATATGAAAATCAGAGGGAAATGTCAAACTGTGGATTTGCTGTATGGTTCTAAAAGTGTTGTTTACTCTTATCATTGGATCATGAAACAAGATACATTTTAATGCCACATTGTCAGTTTACAATTCAAGAGGTCTATTATGCTTTTGATCTATACGATCGTAGCGACGCTCTCACATCAGAATAACAAAGACTAGATGGAATACACCTAATTACTGCAATGCAAAAGAAACAGCACAGACAACAGATGTCTGATCTGAGTAACACTTTAAAAGCAGGAAGGATTTAGTCATAATTTATAATTATTTACCATTTTTACCATTTTTCTTTCCTAACTAACAAAGATGAAGTAGTTGAGTGCATGTGAAAGGGTAACACATAAAGATGACACAGCAGGGCACTATCCACCAAGCTCCCCTATTACATTCAATTCTGCTTGGCCTTTTGGGGTCTTTGAGCTCATTGTTTTGGTTTCATGAACAGTAACTTCACAAAATTAATTCAGTTACTCTTTAGTTGAGCCAAAGGCTAAACCACATAGATGAAATCATGTAAAATAATTTTCTTACATGTACACAAATTCTTACAATAACAATTATATTAATACTAAAAGGTTCACTCTAAATTTGATATATATCTTATCACACATACAAAGTATTTCTCGAAATGCTGACAAATTTGGCAACAAAAGAAACATGTTCAACTAAGTGAACAACCATTTTGGAGTGGAAAGAATAAACTCTGAACAAAGTGAACTCATTTTATAGATCATTACAATGAGCCTTCAGATCAACTGTGTCGCTAGTTCAACAACTATAGAAGACTTCAAACAAAGATGTTTCACCATGCTTCCTACAAACAAAGAATAAACTCATTCCCCTTAAATAATAGTGTTTTATCCATCCATTTAATTTCCACCAACTAAGAATTGAAGTATCGAAACACATTGAACACAAACAGTGAAAGCCAACTAATAAATGCTTTTCTCACTAATAATTTGTTGCCAGGTTTCCAGAGGGTATTAATGAGGCTGCACTTCCATCTTCCATCAATCCTAATCTTTCTTATATTCATTAATAAGAAACTGAGATAATCTCAAGAAAGTTTGGATGACTTGTTCATAAATTATTCCTGGGGAGATAAATACCTCAAATATTGCAAGTGTTTTTTGTTCCTTTTCAGGTCTTTCTTTTGATTTTCACACAATTTCTGTCAGGTGAATGTACTGTATATAGACTTTGGGGAGATCAGGAAAAGAGGAGGAAAGCATATGGCTAAAGATGAAGGTCAAAAGCAATTGAGAAGTTTGTCAAAATTTGATGACATAAGCAATCTGTAAGCTGTTATTGCACCCAAGCTTGAGGTGCAGAGAAACATATTGAAATTACAAAAAACACTGCAGCTGCCAGCGCACTGCCAGAAATGATTGCCCCGAGTGTTGTTTTTTTTTACTTCTCTTTTTCTGTCCCTTAACCCCCCTCTTTCACATGCATGGCTGCCTGCCAGATGTGAGGAGACGTATATGTGGATTTAATGATATTATAAATGCTTTTCTTTATGCTCAATAATAGCTCAATTGTGATTGGTGTAGGACTGTCAAGGCCTTATCTTGATACAAATGGAGTTGTCTGTCATCCAGCATTGAGTCATCAATTTTAGCTGGTGATGAGGCTTGTTTGCCGTACCTAATCATCTGTCTCGTTGGCAAGCCTCTGAGGCTGATCAGATAGCGCTTGTAAATACTCCACGGCAACAACCATCACAACAGAAGCTTTCAGGGAAAATTGAGTGGGTCTCGTTATAGCTTGCATGTGTGGCAATGTCCAGGGCTTTTTTTTTTTTATAAAGCAGAGCTTGGAATAAATCATACAGTACACCCACATCTCTATTGATTAAAGCAGTTCCCATGCCTGCATCTTGTGAAATGTCCACAGAATAAAGAACAGCTTTATATTTTCTCCTGTCAAAATGTTAGGTCATTCTATCAAGGCCAGTCAGTCCTATACAATAGCACAGAAAGTCCTCTGTTGGAAAACACAGAAAGGCAGGAGTGATTTTTTTTCTCAGCAAAAAGAATCAGCTTGGAACTTATTATCCTTTCATCTTGTTCACTTTTAAGCTATCACAACTTTAATACGAGTGAATGCCAAATGCTTGCTATATTTTGATCTCGTCATAGCTTTACAAAATGAAGACAATCAGATCGAAGATCAAATTATGAATAGCAAAGTTCTGGGTCAGTTTTCACGAAAGTATCCCATTCAGTTTCTTTAAGCACTATACAAGCTTTTTATTGCGTGGAACTGAAAGGATTAGTCTAAGAGTTTATCAAGGTTTTGAACTTATTATTCATCAGTGTTGTCTGGGGTTAAAATGTGAAAACTTATGCAATGGCACTGCACGCATGCTTTACAACAATATACAACAGAGTGAATATTTAAAACATTCAGTCAACGTGAGAGTCAATGTCATTAAACATATTATTTTATCATAATATATATCATTATACATCATTATAACAGCAACAGACTTTGTAGTTTATCTTTTAAATCATACTTTTTTCTGTGTTTTTTTAAACCTGTCATAATCTACAGTCTTCTCAACTGTCAATACAAGTATAACTTTTGTTAGAGTTATTTTACACACTGATATATCTCAGTTAGACTGATGACAAGAGCTCCTGTCAGACACTTGCATTTTACACAATCATCATGATGAGAAATACCCTCTTAATGTGAGGGTGTGAGCGGGCCCCGTAGCCCATAGACCCTGCTTTCATTCACCTCACTAACATCAGGGAGCTCAAGCTCGGCGTCACTCAAAGCTTTTTCTCCTTTGATATTCCCCAGGCAGACCCACAAATTAAGCTCACTTCTGTTTGACCAAAGATGAGACCAGTCCCGAAGTAAGGCAGCTTTCTCTCCCTTTTTTCACAAGAGTTTGCAATCTATCCCCCAGAACTCCACAGACCTATAAATCTCTTGAAAATCTCTCTATTCATTGTCAGGCTGCGATAAAGAAGCATATGGAAAAATCTTTGAGTTCAGTCTGACTGCAAAGGACAAGCACATTTTAATTGTGATGCATGCCTGTGCAAAAAAAAAATGTAATTTCTAAAAGATTTTTTTTGGCTAATAAGAAACCTGGAATGAACACATTTCAGTGTGTGCTGTTGAAAAGAGAGAAATTATAAAAACCAATTGTATTTTTGACATAAAAGTGTGGGCTTGGTAGTTTGTGTGCAGTATTGAGTATGTGGCACCAAAATCCATAAATGTAAATAGCTTACTGCCTCATTTGTAATGATAATAAGTTGTTTGGATGAAGCTTGATTCCCAAGAGAGAAAAAGCATTTATGTAAGGTAGTGGGTTGAATCTATTGACTGTAGATCATGAGGCTTTTTTTTTTTAAATCATTATTTTTAAAGTGTGACTTAAAAAATATATTTTCTCATGTGTATGCATTTTGACCCTCAACGTATCCTGGTAATTAGAACATATCATGACAACTTATGTTTCTTGAAATAATTTTTTCTTCTCATGAAACAGTTACAAGAAAAGTCTGTGTGAATCTATTCCGAGCACATTCGAAGGCAAGGGACCATGCACTCCCTTTGCGAGTTCATTATCATTCTCAGGTTATCCCTGGCCCAGTGAATCTGGAACGCAAATGAATTAGTGAGAATTAAGAAGTCTCTGTGGTCTGAAACCTCTCCAAATCTCCTCCAAGATGAAAGGTACATAGCTATGGCTTATGCACTGTCACTCTGCTAACCTGAGCCCCCACAGTAGTCCTATATCTACCCAACCTAAGAAATCTCCACACCCACACGCACACACACGTCCTTCATCCCAGAAAATGGAAATGGTACAGTCAGTTAATGTTGCCTAACATCTCCTGACCGCAGGTTTTGTCGTGAGGGAAAAGTTGAGCAGGGCTGCAAGACTGAGGCTGCCATCGCTAGCGATTAATTACAGCACCGTGGTTCTGGCACTTCGGCATAGTTGATCCCTCTGCAGGCAGTGCTTCCTCTCATCTCCTCTCTGTAGCCTTCAAAGGGCTCTTTTCTGCCTGCAGAACTGAACCCAGGCCAGGTAAGAAAGATGCCATGGTTCCACTGTGTACTTCTCATATTTCATTGGGATCGTCTCCTATCACCCTCCTACCCATCCTAACTTGCTGCACAAGTTAGGATTGGGTGGTTTAAAGCCATAACCAAAAAAAATTATTGTTAAAGTCTTGCAAAAATTAAACAGAATATATCATGATGATCGTGACCTGTTTGAATTGTATAATATCATTGTTCTTTTTTAACTCTCACAGGATTCCTGGATGTATTTTGTGAAAACTCTCGCTGACAAAAATGAATACAATTTTGTAATAGTCCGTCTGTGTTCAGTATTTTTCCCTCCCCACCCTTCTGACCAGGCCTTTGTAACAGACTGCAGAGGCTGCCTCTCTCTCTCCGTTCATTCAGCATCACACCCTGCCCTTGTGCTGGACATCAAATGACCAGCTCACCCCCCGAGGAGCTCTCAAGTTTCTTCATTTCAGCAGCCGCCTGGCTCTCTCCTGGTCAGCAGCCGGCCACGCAGGGAGAGGGGACATCTGCCTGTCTGAGGATAAGGGACAGGCTGGCTCACTATCCGTCTGTCAGGCCCTCAAACTGGACCCCGCACGTCACCGCTCTTCTCCATTCTTGTTATTCTGGGGAGAATGTTGGGATCTGATATGTGGCATTGTTTGAGCCATACTGGTCAAGAAGACCAGGCATCAAGGGCTAATGCACTGTGATCTGAAGAAGAAAACTCACACAAAGCTACACAAGTACAGGCATTAAGAAAATGAAACATTAAGTTTTGGTGACATTGTGTTGAAAACTGCAGTAATTCATCCATAAAAAAAGGTTAGAAAGTGTTGACTAGTTGTATGAAACTAACAATCCTATCCATGCCAATGTGAGTACTATCTGCTAATGATATACAATAAACATAATCTATATTGAATTAAATGCAGTTTTCTCCATCAAAGAGGCATGCAGTAATCAATACACATATTTGCATAAAAATCTATTTCACTGTAGCTGTGGGATCAAGTCTGAGCTCTCTGGATAAAGATACCTTTGGCCTCAGTGCGGATCTAACCTGCAAAGTAATTTGTTTCCTTCCTAAACTTGACATTCATTATTTTTCTCAACTGATTTATAAACCAGGTTATAGTTCATATAAGCATGTGGCAAAAAGAAGTGATGAGTTTCACCAAAATCACGTACAAGTATTAATTAGCTCTCAAGCTGGTAACCTAGGTTTTTATTTAATTGGATTATATGTTTACAACCTTAGCACATTTCAGTTTTTTTTAGTTCTGAATCCTATCCATTCCTGCCCGGCCATCGCGTTTCCAAAAGAGAATAACGGCATGTAAAACCTGACACTCTCATGCCCAGAGATAAGCATTGTGCTGTAAATGATCCTGAATGTTTGACTGCTGGCCTGAAGCCACATCTATGAGCAGAGGAGGACCAAGCTCCGAAGAGCCGCCTGGACTGAGCCGGGGGTGAAGGAGAGACTATCACACTCTCCTTGTCAGCTGCAAGGGTAATTACTGCTGGCTGAAATTACTCAACATTTGTTTATTAGCTCCCCAGAGCACATTGTAAATAGATTGTCTGTTATAGTCCGATCACATTAAAACCCTGTGCTGTGTGAACCCACCTCCCCCTGCCACCGCCTCCTGTTTGTTGAGAGCCAGCCTGCTGCTCACTTATTGAACAGCTCGAACCAAGGAGCCATGTTAAATGTGATTGTTTTCCATTAGCTACATCCTGTCTAATACCTCACTTGTACGTTGCAATTACTGAATTCTGCCATGCAACATAACCTTCATTAGCTGACTGCAGAGTCCTGCAGCGCCAATAGCCCCTTACCATTATTAATTTGTTTTTTTTTCTTATTCATGAGCAGGGAGTGTTTTAATTCAATATTGATTTCTACACGGACAATTTGTGCCTATGCCGAGTATACTGCATTGTTGCCTTGCTGTAAGTGTACACAGTGAGTGAACATACAGAAAAAGAAAAAAGAAAAAAAGAATCAGTAAGCCGTGTCTTTCATTGTGTTCATCGTGCTGGTTGGTTCCTGTCAAAGATGACATTCTGAAACATTTGACCCACTAAAAATGAATTCTTGGCCAGAGCACAGTGACAGTGGAGAGCAGTCAGCTCCTTGAAAATATAAGGAGATCGGGAAAAAAAGGCAGACATGCAATTGGCCTGTCAACAGAACAGGAGAGTGGAAGAGAGGTGGGGGTGGTGGCTGGGGGGGTTGAGTTTACTAATGTGGATGAAAAATGTGAATGAAATTTGTATTCACAGCTATATGCACAGAAATCCTTTCACACTGTTGGCGACATTATACCAAATAACTCATCTCCAAGCAGTACAGGAACACTTTGGTGATAATAGCCCAAATGTTGTTCCACGGACAGAAACATTTGTACCAGAGATATTTAGCTGTAAAATGAAGTGAAACAGCATGCTTTGTGTGCCTGTGACAGGTAGAGCATGGCTCCCTGGGAACCAGAGTAATAAAACGTTATCTTTCTATGGCATTCACCCTTTTCCTTTAATGTTACCCTAATAAAAGCTACTGCTGAGGTGACTGTGCACAAATAAGGGCCTTAAGCTGCTGGACAGCTATCCCAGTCCCCGGGAGCCACATTACACGCACCTAATGGACACTGGAAGCCTCATTAGATTATTAATTCCCCACATTTCTGAAGTGATTCCATCCATAATGTGACAGTTTCTGGCTGCTAGCAAGACAACTTTTTGTTATCATTAGACCATGCCCTCCATTTTACTCATTTCATCTCCCACCCCTTTCCTTGCTATATTGTTATTCATACTGTGCCACTGTCTCAGTTTTTTCTAGGAAAGAGAAATCTGATAATACTCTATGTCCTTTGAGATGCAGGCCAATGAAATTGCTCAGAGCATTGCCAAAAGCACATTTCCATCTGACCAGGGGAGCAGATGGTCAGGTCCACCCCCAGGTCTGGGAAACATGCAGCAACGCTAAACATTAGATGTCATTTTGCATTTTTAAATACATATAACCTCCTCCTACCTGCAGAATGTCAGAGTCCAATAATCACGCCAACAGTCATGTGGAGTCTGCGTGTTGATGATGGATTTGTTTCCAAAAGGCAGCAAGGTAAAGTGAGGACAGCAGTGCAGAACTACCTTTTTAATATCATTTTACTAACCATAGGACAACTTGGTTCAGCGTTGAGTGGTTCTTAAAGAGTTATTTTAAGCTAATGCCAGAAGTTGCGTAATAACAATCAAGGTAGCATAACAAAGACATTTTATACCTTAAAGCAGAATACATAATGACTACATCAATCCACTACATTAAGCATTACAGTTTCACAGCAAAGCTTCTAGGATTATGACAACACTTTCCACATTTGTTTCTACTGAAAGCACATCTTATCTCATAGTGTTTACATTTAACAACGATCCACGTTCTCATTATATCATTTTCAAATGCCTCATGGCAGTTCATGATGACATTGTTCACCCACAAAGCATTTGCATGTGACAACAAACACAAATTTTAACACTGCTGACATAATTGCCAAGAAGCTGAGATAATTGCAACCGTTGTGCACCACGGGTTCAAAACCCTTCTGACTATACCTTTCACTTTTGTACTTTGTCATCACTCACATAACATTTCATTACATGTAAATAGATACACACTCAGACTCGGACTAATTTTAAACAGCAGATTCCACAGTGACATGATCACTGCGAGAGATCACAGGGAGGAACCCCTACATATTCACAATACATACAACAGCCAAGGATTTTCTGTAAAAAAGCTATGACACAAATATTGCAGTTTCACCAACCTGCTGATGATTTCTAACACAATGACTGAGTTAACATTTTGCTCGTCACTTGTTGCTGTGGTTATCAACAGAGTGGGGGAATAATGGAGCCATAGTATTGCACAGTACGGCAGCGCAGCAGCAGAACAGCTCGTACGTCTGCAGGAGACCTCATTCATTTTTCTTTCTCTATTTCGTTTCGATTTGCATGTGAAACACTGAGACGTCTTAACCTGTGTAGGACTGAAAGTTATTCAATTAATTGATTGAAGCCCAGTTAGAAAATTGATAAACACGTTTGACATTGACGGTTAAAACTGTGAAATAAAGACACTGAACAATTGCTAGCCAAATATTTCAAAAAGGCAAAGCAAGGTTTTTCATCCTTTTCTATATATATATTAAAATACATATTTAAATGATATATTATATTTGTATACCTATCTCTCAAACTAATAATTTAATTGAAAATTGATCTGTGGGAGTTTCCCTAAAAAGCAAATGTATCATTTTCCTCATTTAACTGTCATTTGCTTTTGATTCAGTCCAATTTATTAGTTTGTTGATAAAATAATAAGCTTTTTATTAATTAATTGCGGCCTTACAGTAATATGAGGATTGTTGAGTTAAAATTAAACCACAGGATCCAGAAAAGATAGGTTAATTCTCAGCCAAAATGTATTCAACATTACAAGAATTTCATTCCATCACTTCTCTCACACCAATTAAACCTTAAACCTAAAATCTCTCCACCACTCTGATCATATCACTTCTGCGCTCACATCCTCTATCTTGAAATAGCACAGCAGTTTCTTCAGGGATATCAAAGTGCGGGGAAATGAATTAGGAATATTTAAAATGCAAAGAAATTCTCTTGTTTCAAAGACTGCAATATCAGAAGGTTCACGGATGGTGGGAGAGAGCTACTCATCTTTGTCGGTGAAGAATTCCACTCATCCCAACGAAGCTGCTCGAGATACAACTGAAGTGGAGGATTTTGACATCTCTGAAGTGAAATGATAATTGCCTTTAAAGACCAAGGAGAGAAAAGAGAGAAGAGGTGGAGAATAAAATGTTTGAGCTAAAGAGAATAAAAGAGTGGTGAGGAGGAAAGCTTACCACAGGGAGCGTCTACAAAAATAGTTACAAAATGAAAACTTGGTGCTTTGCATTGAAGTTGAAAAAAGAAGCATTCAGTGAAAGGCCAGCAGGTCAGAATAAATAATCCTTGACTGAACTTCCCATTTAGAATCCCATATTAGCAGCCAAGATTTTAATGTAAATATGCCATTACACTGTCATTACGATGATCAGACTGCATGGCTTACAGGTCAGCCCAGCCACTGTTAATTTTGCAGGAAAAAGCCATTTTTTATCTTTTGAAATGTTAACAACGCTCTATTAGTTAACGTAGTGTGACTAAAATTCAAATTAGACTTAATTTATTTTAATATCTGTGACTAGCTCTTCTGACCATTTAGCAATGGTCTTCCTGTGAATATTACACTCCAAATTGTGGTAATTTGCAGTGGATGGTTGAGGCATGCGTCCCCTTATTCTTGGACCTGACTGAAATCAAGAAAGATTTCTTCTTGCTTCTTAATGTAAATGGATATAGAATGACACAAAATTGTCTTTTATATGTAACACATTTTCTTTTTGTCAAATCAAAGGACTCATTAAGTAACATTATTTTTTGTTTCAAGTTTATTGACAATTTAATGTAGTAGGAGTAGTTGATTGTCATTACTACACACATACATGGTTGAAAAAACTTGTTAGGGACCCAGCAGCTGGCCCCTACCCCCTACTTACTCAGGGCATTATGTTTGTACTCTGTCACATCTAAAGTGTCATCAAGGCTATTACACACAACCGACTTTATAGTTTTAGATATGTACTTTTCTATTGCTGTTATAAGGATATAGTATGTCAGAATCTTAAGAATGTAAAATGTTACATCCAAATTTGTTTTGTTTTTTATTTTTGTTATTTAGTAAATCTTTATTTGGGAAAATATACAATATATATGATATATATATATATATCATAAAGAAAGAGCAAGTTCTGATTTTTACAGCTGACATGGATTTATTTAGCTTGTTTTTCTGGAAATAAAATGTGAGAAATGTACATGTATTTTTCAGTCATTGCATTACCAAATAGGTTGAAATATCCTGCTGCAACAAACAACCCGTTTGTCTACATATTTTTCAAGAAGTCCTCATATTTTTACTTCTGCAATTTAAGATTGTAGTCCGATTTTTCTACATATTTTCAGTCATATGTCACAGAGAGTAGGCCATTTTTACTTTGGCTCTCACATACTTCAGGTTGTTTATTCATACAGTGATGCGTAATTAGTTTATTAGATTTTTTGTTGTTTGTCTTAACAATCCTAAAAAACATATGAGGGATACAGTGACTTGGGTGATATAATTTATTCAGATGATTATTTCAGTTAAAATAATTTCAGTTAAAGTCACCTCAGTCAATGATCAGTTTCTGCTCCACTTTCATAAAAAGGTTTCCAATGGATGGTTGCACTCCACACCCAGCACAGAAAGTGGGTGTGGAGGATAGGAGAAGTCCAGCTGATTGGAAACATCTGGGTGATTGTAGGGAGCACTCCCACATCATCCTGCGTTGGCTGAGATTTGACAGTGCCCTCTGAAGTGACAGCTTTGACCTCGGCCAGTGTGCATGCGTGCAGCTGCCAGAGACGCGATCTGGTTGTAAAAAAAGAGGACAGAGCCAGACGCTCTAGGCACTGGTGCCGCTGCTTTTGATGGGAGCACTGCTGACAGCCAACATTTCAGCGGGGGTAAAATACAAGCAGCTTGTTGGTGTGTTTGGTTCCAAAAAAGTGACTACACAACACAGTTTTGGAACATTTGATGCACATTACTCAGAGGTGTGCCACTGTGTTTTGTTTTCGTCATGATTAGGGCACATTGTCCGTCTTGGGCTCCCAAAAAAAAGCCTGAGAGATATTGAGCACTATCTCTGAGTAGATGACGTAGTGACGTAAAACAACATATTTTGTTCATTCTGTGAAAAAATCATGTTATTTTTTTACTGTTTTGTTTTTGAAGCTTTAAGAGATTTGTGGCTGTATTATTCCAAACTGCTCTACAACATGTGGAAATACGTAGGGATATTAGATCTTAACTGTTGCAGACAACAAATTAAAATTGATGAATTATAATGGGACACATGTTTTGCATTTGAAAAAATATATTAATTTTCACTATTATTGTTACAAGCACATTGGTAAATATTCATATTTGAGGTCAAAATGATAAAAGAAAAAGGTGTTTTGGTTTGTTTCTTA
Organism: Menidia beryllina; assembly: GCA_013363375.1. Classification (NCBI taxonomy): domain Eukaryota; kingdom Metazoa; phylum Chordata; class Actinopteri; order Atheriniformes; family Atherinopsidae; genus Menidia; species Menidia beryllina. The sequence goes on from JABUIW010000214.1 coordinate 6,215,327, forward strand.
TTTTTGCTTCTCTGGCATATTGAAACATGTCATTAGATATTTTAGCTCAGCATCACCACATAATGACATTAATATTCATGTTTATGGTAATGACATTTTGAGAAGAAGAACACTTACTCACATTTGATTCATTAATGTAATGAATGCAAGGAATGATCAGATATTGTGCTGTTGTGTCCTTGATATGCACAACACAGTATCACACTGCCTTAAACTCAAGGTAGATGTGTTCAAGCTGTATTAATTTGTCCCAGAATATAGCTGCAACAAAGTCTGCAAGAACCGACTGCAGAAAACCTACAATTTATAGATTAAACAAAACAGAGTGAAATGGGTTCATTTGCTTCACCCTCTGCTTTTCAGAGTAGCTAAACAGCTTACCATTATTCAAAGATATCTTTTAAATAAGGCCTAAATATGCGGGTGAAACCAATTTAACGAGTGACCACCAAAGACGTTTGTCAAATGATCTATATTGAGATTTTGACTGTGTAAGCCTCTTATCATTAATGCTTTAAAACACACATCATTCTGTTTCAGCACTGAATTTCAGAGATATGGAAATACAATAAATGTGACATTTTTAAGCTTGGCTTACTTGTTAATTACAAAACCATTTAAGTTACCGTCTGAACTTGAGAGAACTTAGTAGGCGCATTTGTGTTGAGGAGTAAGATTTGCTCAGAGAGAGGAAAGAATCCTGATGGATGACTTCCACAAGAGATCAGTGGAGGGTCTAGAAATGCAGGTCATTTGATTTAACTGTTAATGGTGAATTGCAGGTTATTTTCCTTGTTTAAGAAGCTAAGAGTCTTTTTAAAATAAATTAAATGGTTTAACCCTCTGTTGTTCGTAATACCTCAAAAAAGCATTGAAGACTGGGAAATAAAATTGAATTTCCATGAAGCAAAGGATAGTAAGGACAATGTCAGTTATGTTGAAGAGCTTAATTATATAAAAGAAAACACATTAATGTACCCTCTTTAATAATCTGCTGATAAACAAAATAAAAAGAAATAAATCTACGGTATATGGATCCTGTTTCAACAACAGCCGTTGCTGACATCCTGATACAGCATGTGTGGGTATTTCCTTTTGAAATATTTACTTAAACCATCCAAAGATATCAGCAGCTATCGTTTGTGTCTTAATAACAAGCCTAACAGCCTAACTCTTATTCTCGTGTCAACCTATTCAACAACTCATGTGTAGCTGGCCAAACAGTTGCTAATTAGCTGCTACAATGTGGAAAAACTGGTTTGCAAATTTAACACCTACCATGGATGATTCAGTGTAATTTTTAAGGATGATAACACAAAATCAGCTCATGAAACTAACAAACAAACTGTTTTATTTTAAATTGTAGGTCAGAACACATTTTGACTCTAAACCAATTACAGAAAGCCAATATATTCCACAGTTTGTGTATTTACACTTCATAGTACTGTGTGGCCTATTAGACTCTCTGTCTACTTCAGTAAACACTGCACACTCCACACACCACGCAGCAAAGATGGATGAGCAGCACTCCTCGGTTACCACAGCCACATTTATTTAGAAACAGTGGGGAGAGTTTTGGAGGTGAGGAATAATTCCAGCCAGCGGCTGGTGCCCGGTTTGAGAAAGAGGAGGAGGACCACCATGGGGCACCTGACAGTGATGAAGAGCATGGGCACATGCTGGCAGATTCATCTTGAGCCACAGCAAGAAAGGGGAGGGGGGGTAGGCACAGCGTGGAAAGGGGAGAGATGCCGCTCAGGAGGGAGGGTAGACAAAGGCTGAACACAGGTTTAACAATGAAAGCAGCAGAGAGCAGTGTTTTCTTTGAGGTTTTCTCTTCAGGAGCAACTGCTGTAACTTTCTGCAACCCGCAGGTAAGAGCCAGTCAGAAAGGAGGAGGACAGAGAACCAGAGATTTTATGTGACTCACAAACTGACATGAGGCTTTGAAAACATTGCCCACTACTTGGCTAGTGTTGGTCAATTACCTGTCACTCCACAATTCTTTTGTTCCTCACTTCCTCCAATGTCCCCAGTGTAGAACTATGATACGGCTGATGTCGATCGCTGTCTCTCCAGCCAGCTGTCAGACGGAGGTGTGAGCTGGGAAGCCGGAGATGTAAACCTGTGCACATCTTTGATGACGGAAAGATGCGCCCTTCTAGTTTGTATTTATGTATGCAAGCTGCCCTCTGCTGTTCGCATTCCCAATAACAGGAAGTGAAACAAAAGGATTTTGCAAAGTTTTGGATCAATTCACGGCACCATGTCCAAAGTCTTAGCATTAACTTTCCCCACTCATTGCTTTTTTTCAGCTTGAAAAGCCATTGTTGACTTTTGGTCATACGTTGTTTTCCATTGACATTTACCTTTGTTAGTGTTCTCGCAATCTGTGTCAGGGTAATTATTTATAGAGTTATCAAATGAAACATATGAGGAATTATTAAAACGTCTTTTTGATAAATTACACAAATGGAGATGTCGAGGTCAATTATAATCGTAGTGGTGCAGAGGTGTGAAGCTGAAGCTGGCTGTATGTGTGGACTGTCCAATGAACTGCTTCTTACTTAATTCTTCATATTCATAATAAAACAGGTACATGGTTCAATGCACTCCTGCCGAGATGCTGCTCAAGCTTTTTATTTGGATTATTTAATCAATTCTTTATTCTCTTTTGGGTTTGATTCTGCACACTTTATTTAGATGTATTTGATTAACATTTTATTTAACTAATGTCTTTTTTAACTCGATTTATTTTTTACCTTTCTCCACTAAAATTAAGCATTTTCCTTGCTTGACAATTTGATTATTGAAGTTATTCAGAGAAATGTGCAGGCTGAATGATAATACGTTTCTTAAATTCAAGCGGACCGTATTCTAATGAGGGCAACATCTTTCCCCTTCCCATTAACATATCATCTGAATTCAGTTACCTGACACAATTGCGGAGATCAACAGTGTTGATGTGTCAGCTCCATGTATGTGTTGGCTTGTAAAATCAGTTGCACTGAGAGTCAAGTGGATGTTAATGCCCCACAGACCCGTCAGTCTGATTTTCCTCATAAAGCAGGAGTGCATTTGTGCAAAAGCGCTCCTTACATCTTTTAAGAGAAAATTGTGGAGTTTAACCTCCCGGTATTATCTCTCCTTCTTTCTTTGTGCTAGGAATGGGCGAATATCCACATGGAATTTGGCACAGTCCACACAGTCACTATGCTGATAATCCCAAGTCTTTGACTGCTGATAAGACGGCCAATTTAACATAATTATAAACCACTAGTATGAATACAGACGATTCATTAATTTAGTACATAGTGGAAGATGATAATTCAGATCCAGCTTCGCTTGCAATTATCACTCATGACAATGATTTCATTAAATACTGCTCAGTTTTTTGGCATCATGAATATAACAGTTGTTAAAGAAAAACAGTTTATCACAAGAAAACTATAAACTGTAAATTAAATACCGTCTTCTTCATAAAGGATGCATTAGAGAGGTGAGGCTGACAAATCCTTCTCTCAAAACAAATCCTGTTGACCAAGACTATTATTACCTCCACAGTTAATTACTTTTTTGCCTTTTGCTTTAATTGCTTCAATAAAAATAATCCATAATGCTTTTTAAATTACAGTTTCCAAGTGACCTATGTAAAGAGTATTTTATTACATGCACACGGTAATTACCCTGTCACAGTCCAGTTAGAGGCTATTGTCTGGTCATTCCTCACAGACCTGCAACTGGCACAGCAAGCATGCTTAATACCCCTTTTTTGAACCCATGACTTTTCAATGGTAGCATAATATCTACAACACAATCGCACCGGGTTTTGTTTTTGCCAGTCTGATTTTTTTCCTGAAGAAGTAAGGAAAGCAAAGCGAAAAATATTGGTCTGATTTTAAATTTAGGTTTGAAACACGGATAATGTATTATATTCCCAGGTATAATCACTTGCATATCATCTATGGGTAAACACACACACAAATACATGTATACATGTATACAAGGTAAAATCCTTCTTATCAACTAATCAAGATTTTTTGCACTGAGGTCCTAATGAGTTATGAATACACGCACATTTTTACAGAATAATTATCTCGCCTCAGCTATTGAAATTATTTTGAGCTGACCCTTTACAAAGCTTCCCACAAGCTTTAAAGGGTTTTCAACACCTTGTCACTGTAGTACACCACAATTTTCTACTTAGCTACTAGCAATAACGTTTCCATGTATTTCAATATTGATAAAAGAGTGTGGTGTGTATTTTGAATGGTAAAAAAACACTAAGCATGTATCAAAGTAATTACACCTTTTTTTCTGTGGTTGTACACATTCATGGGCCTCCCCTCCCCCCACTGGTTGACTAGAGCCTGCCCCTTCCTTTGTATGGGTGGCCTTGTCAGTCCTCATCCAGTCCCCAGCAGCCATGGCCTCCACAATTCCTCCTGCTCTCTCCGGTGGGTTAACAGAAGCTGCTTTTGAAAACATGTCCTCCAAGAACCAACACAAAGGAATCTAAAAGACCGGCAAAATATATGCTGTTGTTTTTTGCAATATACTTAGTTACACAAGATGTATTGACAGGACGTAGACGGAACGCGCAAATGCAGTCACTGATTTGTGGTGTTTAAGATTTTTAATTATCACAACACCCTAATTGATGGTCATAACCCTAGTAATTTTACTGCTTCAACTAGAAGTAGTAGTGTCAAAATACTTGCATCAATGTACAAATACTTACAATTGCTATTACATATTACTGTATATTCTATTGATATTCAAACCATAATATACCAAGGAATTAAATGGAAAATGAGATAAATATGTCAAATATATTGTAATTGCGAATACAGATTCACAATTTTAACACCATATAACACTGGTAAGGGCCATGTTAAAAGTACGTTTTCAAAGACATTCAACATTTCCAGCTGTTTTATAGGACAGAAACATAAAGCCTCAAAGCAGACACTATATCGTCGTCTGTGAATGAGGGCTGAGTGGGGAGCAGTGGGACAGCCTTGGGACTGGGGGCCTTCTTCATGCTGGCTTGCCAGAGAGCTGCCCAAAGCATGGACAATTAGAGGGGTCCCTGGTGCCTCTTTGCTCTCTGTGCATCTGGTGGGCTGCTCTGTAAGGCACCGGGGGGGCTCAATGAACTGACTGGGTTGGCTCGGCTGGCTGGGCCAGAGGCAGAGCTGGGGGAGGCTTGATCTCAATAATCCCTTTGCCCCAAGAGGCTGTCACACCACTCACACTGCTGGAAGCTAGAATGGAAATGGACCGAGGGCTCTCTGAAGCTTTTACCTGCTTGAAGAGCTAATCATTGAGAAACAGAGACATACTGAGAACTCAGTGTGGTTCAAATACAGAAACAAGTTGTTTTTATAAGACGGAACCAAAGTCACTGATTTGACACGCAGCACTGTAAAACACCCATGTCTTCATATCACAGATCTAATGTTACAAACTTTAAGTTGTCTGTTTTTCAGTAGTTACAAATATTTTTTTATGTGTTCCTATCAAATAACAGCTTTTTGCACCACACACATCCCCACATCTCAAGAGATCTGAGACTCCTTTACTTAAAGGATGGAAAGTAAAAGAGCAATAACCCTGTCACAGTACCTCTGCACAGCCATTCTCTGCTTTCATTATTGTACAATTTCAACTTGAAATTCCCCAGACTGTGTCATAATCTATTGGCCGGGTGGAGTATACATGATGTAGAATCACCTTGTTGTACAACTTAAAGTGAGCTGTCCCATATGAATATGGCCACAGTCAAAACCATTGGCCTAATTAGACCGACATGCCTCCGAATGTGAGGGGAAACTTAGTGCAAATGGATAAAGGTCTTTCTGCACTGTGCCACTGGCTGTCTCAGTCCCTTAATGTATTACCACCTGCACCCACAATCAGCACAGGAACATTTAAATGACTGCGATTCAGAGGAGACCGAGCTCCAAACTGGTGGGTAGCACATGAGAGGTGATTTAAGATATTGGCTGTAATGAAGCTGACCGTTGGCAGGTCTGCTCGGAATGTGATGGGGAAAATTAGGGGCGGGAACAGGTCAAAGACATACATATACTGAGGGCAGGGCAGCAAATGAAATGCAGAGTAGAAATCTACACTCCAATATACTGTTTATTTCATGTCAGGTAAATATCAACCACAGTGAGCGTGGGGTGTCTGTAAAGATGATAAAATCAATGTTTTGTCTTTGTTTTCCAACAGCTAGAGTATATTGCGGTGTTACCTTCTTATCACCTCTGACTGCTCTCTTCCCCAACATCAGCCCTCCCCCTTATAGACACAGATACACACAAAAAAACAAAGGCAAACCATCCTTTGAAAATAAAACACTTTTATTTTACAACTTGTATCTGTAATTGTAAAAAATGAATAATATTGAACAAAAAGAATGAATTAAGGAAGGTCAGATGATGTAATATGTGTAACAGCAGAAAGCTCAGAGAACAAATAATGAAAAAAAGGTCAGTCTGTGGAGGTAGAGCAAAAGGAGATGGAAGGCGGACAACAACTGGGTACGGCTCCTCAGAGTGATGGCTACTAACTGATCCTTGTGATTGTGATTGACAGACACTGACCACCACTCTGCCGGCCCCAGCTTCTCCACACTGCTGAGCACAGCAGGTAGTGTGAAGACTCGCTGAGATTCCCAATAAAATGGACATTACAGGGATAAACAACAGCCAGCCTCACAGAGGTGAATGTTGGGCACGTAGCACTCCTCCATCACAGAATGTAGCAGGGTTCACTGACTCTGCACTGTTTCAGGATTGCAGAATATAGAGCCACACTCAGGTAAACATCTTATTGAGAAATGACTAAAGGTCTCTTTTTTTGTTATTCTGTTTTACTTTTAAAAGAGCATACTGAAAAGAGTAAGTGAATATTGGATACTGTGTTGCAGGTGTTCACTGCATCTGCTTTGGTGTTTTTGTGGTTGCTGCTATTAAAAGTCTGCCTTGGATAAATGCTTTTCCTAGAAAATAGTAGAAAATCATTTGTGTAATCTCCAAAATGCAGTATTTTTACATAAAAGTTTTACAATGTAGGTTACATAAGTGTCCTCTTTATCTGGTAAATATTCCCATGTGCAATAAAAATAAAGGCCCAAAGCCATTTACATCACTAATTTTCACATCCATTAACTAGATTAATGCTTTGATAATATTTCTGTGTTTATCTGCAGTCTCTTGGGATTCATTAAAGTGAATGCTCCTTTCAAAATATAATCTATTGCTTAATTAAACTTCCAAAATATGAATTTTGAACCCACATATGCAGAGACAAGTTGCTGCTTTGTTGTTTCCTCATTTGCACAATATTTTAATGAACAAGTTGCTAAGATATATTTCCATTTTCATGTAAATAAAGCTTCTCCTCAAGCACTTAACAACTTTCATTTGGATTACATGTGTCCTTTTTTGGGGGGCCAGACAAACCTCCCAAGAATAGGAATTCAAACCCACTGACTGCTTCACAGCTTCTAGCTTTGAAGCACATCATTACAATGTGTGAAATTTTAATCAGAGATGTTGTGAAGAAACAGAGATCAGCCAGCGAACATAATTAATGTCCTCTGTCATAGAGATTATGATGGCAAATTTGAATGTGCAAGTGTTTTAAAGAGCAAGGGGAAATGCATTAACCAAATTACATAGCATGACATAAAAGAGCCATCATGCTTTTCTGTCAGTTTATGTGTGCACAGATATCCTTTATTATATAGGATGCCATTACTTGCCTTTTAATTGAACAGCATTTTGTTTGGTGCAGGCCCACTGATCTTTGCATCAGTCATGCATAAATTTTATGCATGGCTTCTTCATATGTGTCTAAATCAAAGCAGATTTGCGAAGAGCAAGATGTTACACATGGTTTGACTTGTGATGAACATGCAATAAACCAAAAGTACATTTATAATATATTCTAAAATTTCTATATCATTTCTTTTAAATACACTTTCAACACACTCCTAGATCTTTTGGTCAGGAACATTTGTTTTACGATGTTTGTTTGCAGGTATTAAAATGCAAATTGGCTTTCATTTTACAGAAGAATAATCCAGATTGTTTGTAATCAACCTCACTTTCAAGACAGATTCTAGTTTAAAGTTTGCTTCTGTGAACGTAAAAAATTTGCACTGCACACATAAAGTCATCACTCTTGCAACACAGTCATTCATTCTTTTCTTATATTATTCCAAATGTGTGCATGCATGAGTGTACGGGTGTGTGTGTTTGTGTGTGTGTGTTTGGTTCATACTAACTCCGTACAGAAACACCCCCAGCTGGTATTCAAACCTGAGACCCTCTTGATGCAAACACCGTTCCAACTCAAAGCTCACACTCGTAAATACTTAAATTCATCAAGTTTGAATGTTTAGGCCAAAATCACTTACACACTTAGCAATTTTTGATGGAAGAATTCATTGCATAGTTCTTTTTTTAATTAATCTTTTTATTGCATAGTTTGATCCAAATCCTGAAAGTGTTTAATAATTCCTGCACAATCCTTTTTTTTTGTTGGATGTTCTGGTAAGCAGAATTAAACAAAGCAAGCTAAGACTGGTGAAGTAGGTAAAAAATTGCAGAGAGATAATGATAAGTTATCTCAGTGGTCACATTGTGGGTGTTTTTAATGTGTCGCTAATGCGTGCATGAGAGACAGAGTAGGTGAGAGAGATGCTGCAAGAAAGGACTGCACACCTGGCATTCTTCCCAGTAGTTGCGAAGGCCATACTCTTGTTTCTGTCACCAGCATTTGTTTCACAAGCCTTCTAATCAATTGGAATGCAGCCCCTGAAATAGAACTTGGCACACGACTCAACTCCTCTATTGTGCCTGCTGGTCGATGCCCAGAGGATGCCGCCCATCACTCGTGTCACCTCCCAATTTCCCTCTTTAACATGGTAAGCAGGGAAGACATCAAACAAATTTTGCATTATTGGCCTGCCAACTCATAAGAAGAGGGTTCCTACTCTTCAGTAATTTGCTCTGGAGTTGGTTGCACTGAGTGTTATGCCAGGTGTGTGTCCTTTTGTGTTTTGTTGTCAAGGAACATTAATGAAATCAGAGTGGATGACATAGAGAATAAAGAGAACCAGTTAGGCTGGCTGGTGAACACTCCCTGTGTAGAGAGCTGGAGGATGCAAAGTCATTCTAGTTTCCTTTAGACCGCAGTGAGTGGGATCAACACTCAAGTACACTGTCATTAGTCCATTTGATACACTGTTAGGCACTGGGATGTAAATTGCCATGTTTTTTCTCACAGTGAATACACAGCAGATAAACAATCCTCAGCGGGAAACCTGAAGACTGATGGGTCATTGCATCTGTGACATGCCACTGCATCAGCCTCTGCATGTTGCCGTGTGTTCCCCAACTAATCAAGGGCAGCCTGCTTCTCGTCGTTTTCTTCTTGGCCTGCCAACAGATTCATCACAAGCTGGGTTAAACTAGAATAAAAACACATTAGTGTCATGTTAGACTGATAGAGCGAAGTGCGCAGTTTGCGCAGCACAAAAGGTAAAAGTCTGAATGTGTATTGATTTGTGCAGCATAAATCTTGTTTTCTGTCTAGGCTAGTGAATCAGTGGTGACCCCTTGGGTTAACAAACATTGTTGAGGTTTTCAGCTGGCGTGTGAGCCTACAATACCCATGCATTGCAATAGCCATGCCCCATCTTGTCATTTCTCAGCCTGCCTGGCTTTACTAATTGCTGGCAATCAAGAGACAATATGATGGGGCTGAAAGAGGTGGTGGGATTCTTGCAGTTTTTGGCTCTAACAAGGAGGTTTGAGGCTCCTGCAGCCAAAAACTATCAACAATGGATGTGAATTGGTCAGCAGGAGTCTGTGAGTTACAACCTGGATTAATTGACACAGGGGGATCCAGCATGGCTAGTGCCAGATCACATTAAGCTGTTGAGATTTGACTCAGTAAACTTTCACAAAGGCAAACCCCTTGTCCCCACTGCATGGACACTTATATTTTAGTGCACTATTGGATGGGCATTGATTTATCGCATTTATTACATAAACTTTGACAAAATATTTAATTGTTTTATAAAGTGATGCTGTGATTCTGTGCTGAGATTAAAGCACTAAGGCAAACACATATAGGCTGAGCAATATAACCCGTCTTTTCTTTTGCTGCTCCCTGATGGCCTTTTTTTTAATAAATCATGGCGACATCAGGTGTTAAATTGTTTAATCTTTCAGTAGTATATGAAATCCATTTGTTTGTGGGCTTGGAAGATTACCATTGAAAAAGTAATTACATTATTACAGGAGCTATCATCATCATTTATCTTTCTGACATTTAAAGACTTAGTAAATGCCAAACTGCTCCTCAGAGAACAAAGCTTGATCTTGTGTGATCTGCAAACACTTTTAATTATGGGATCTTTAATTTCTAATGAGATCCATCTGCAAACATCAAGATTAGCATGGACTTGTGATGAAATACGTGGAAAACTCCAGGTATTGTTCTGACAATGCCAGTCACATGCCATTTGTCTGAAACATGTTTTGCAAAACATCTGTTAGTTTAATCTGTCCAGACCAGTATTTTTATGGGTCCAGTTGCAAGGGCTATAGAAGTCATAAATGTTCTTGTATGCAACTGGCAAACATTAATCAGTACGCCTGTTGAGAGGGATGTCTGTTTTTGTAAGCATTTGTGTGCTGGCCTGGGAGGTGGAATGGAGAAAGTTTAAGAGAGAGAGGATAACAGAATTAAACAGCCAGATATAGAAAAGGGGGGTGGCGATTCTCTTGAGGCCTCCACACCAGTGCTCACCCTGCTGGCAGGCACGCTACGCACACCAGAGACCTTATTTACCCATCAGCCCTGGAGATGCTTGGGCCCCAGATCTTATTTACTCAGAGCATGGGCAACCATCAGGTGCTGAGGGGATCTGGCCAGCAGCAAAAGCAAATACCCTAGATCAAAACCAAGAAAGGAGAGCACAGCCAAAGCCTTGGTCAAGTGCTAATGTTTACTCTTTGGTTTGAAGGGCTGTGGATGGACTCCATTTGAAAAACTCCAAATTGACATCCCCACTTCATCTTCCCCACCCCCAACCTCCACCTTTTAAGAAAGGCGAAAAAAACTCATGGCTACCACTGTCTCATATCCATGCGTCTGGAGCACCTGCGGTAATATGGACTTTTCTTGTCTTTTAAACCAGCGCTGCCACCGGTCTTCAGGATCAGACATGGTGTCGGGGGGAAAGCAAGATGAAGACGGAAAAAAAGACCAGCTAATGACTAGCTCTTATGCATCAGTGCACTTACTAATGAGCTTCCAGGGAGAGGCTGGCAAAGCCAGAGCGAAGGCTGAGCTGGGATGTGAGAGGCCTGGGCCATCACTTCCCTGCTGTGATCCCTGCCTTCCTACTCACAAGGAGCCCCGGCTTCCAGCCACTAATGAGTGTTAGAGGGAGAGTCCAAGCTTGCGTCCACCTGCCAGACTTCAGAGCCCAGCCTGCTGCAAGACAGTAGGGGTCAGATGCATTCCTGAGCTCTTAATAATTTACATCATATTGATTTCCTTTCTGTAAGACACTCTCACCTGCATGGGCTCAGACACCCTCTTTCTCGCTGCTTCACTCTCACCAAAATGAGAGCATTCCACTAGAGAGAGTTTGAATGATACAAATCATGTATCTGTGCCCTGGCTCCAAACCAGTTAAATACAACATTCAATGTAATAGATTACAGACAATGTCTGTGTCAGTGGGACCAGCAAGCGGACTAAACACATCATCTGTGAGATTATAGTCCTTAAAAATCAAGGATTCTGATACAGAGACTTGTGGACAGCAAATATTTTTCACACTGACAGGTGCAATAGGTATTTAACATCTTTAAAGTTTTATTGTTCTGTCCCTAATTTGCATTCAACAGCATGTGAGCTTTTTTGTTTAAGATCTAGACAAAGATGTCATTGAACCAAAAAAGGGCAATCAAAAAAAAGGAACAAAAATGCAAAACTGAAAATATATCATGCGGTTTCCATTCTGCTTAACCTTTAATCAGGCACATAAAAAAGGACATTAGTATTCTCCCTTTGTCAATATGATGATCTGTATACTCAATCCTTTAAATATTCATCATCTTAGAACTTAGAATTCGCCTTAGTCTGATTCATAATTCAGATGATATGAATGTTACATTGGTATGGCACCAATTTACCCTCCTCACAAGAGTAACTTTTTATCACCAGTGCCTCAACTTCAGGATGACTTTTAACATGGTCCACTTTAATGGCTTCAAGTACACTTTATCTGATCTATGTATCTATCTAACGATATATATATTTATTTATCTATCAATCTAGTCTACCTCTTCTTTCCTCTGACAAGCCTATATAGTTCTTGGTAGTAATGCAACACATAATACCACTGTTTTGTTCCTTCCAGTCAGATCACTTTCAGGGCCTTCTTCCCCCCAACGTTATATCCTTGAGCTTGGATTGAGTTTGAAGTTACCTCACAATGTTTGCATCCAGGCATATTTCATGATCCCTGACTTCTATTGCATAGACACAGGCTACGTTTACTCCTTGAAAATTCACAGCCGGCAAACCAGAGGTCACATCTAAACTGTAAATCCCTCTTCATCACTTTGATATACAAAGTAAGAGATAAAAGGGGATTTTTTTTTCTAATTCAAAACTGTTATTCAAATTTCAAAAGCTTGAACTCATAACATCATTCTTCCTAGGAAAATGTTAAGTTTTGTCAATCTTTTCTATTCACAGTGGTTTACAGCCTTCTTCAATGTTGGTGTCACTTTACTTCCAATACATCCTAAACCCCTCTAAGGAGCCATTTCCCTCATGGAGGTGAAACGTTTATGACCACCAATCACATGATCAGATGTTTTTCCTGGATGCAGACAATATAAGATGTCTGGACATTTATCCTTGTGATTGCAGGTAATGGATCAGACATGCAGTGTTATTTCCCAGGTGTATTGGAAAGAGGAAGCGAGTGAATATACTTTTAAAGTTTTTTTTTCTTACATATTATTGCAGTACCTGTCATATAACTAATGTAATAAATTAACATTGTGCTCCACAATGTGTTTGTTAATATTGATTTTTTTTTTCCTCGTAGATATAACATATCAGCTATGTGATGCATGGAATATACCCTCATTAACCTCTTGTAATGAGTGACAGTAAAAGATCTGGAAGCCAGAAATGTTCATGTTCTGAAGAAAGACCATCTTAAAAATGTGTATTTTGATTGGATGTATGTATTTTTTGGATCCGTGATTAGCTGTTCTACCAAAACTGTATGTGTGACTTTTTTTTAGCAGGGAAAAGAGTACAGTAACTACACACTGTGGATGTGAACTGAATTTTTCAGGTCATGAAGACAAACAGGTCCTGTACAATGTCACACAAACAATCGAGCGGTTGGTATGTCAAGACTTACCATGCCTTGTTCAACACTGCCCTCTTCTGTTTTACTGGGGTCCTACATAGAGTACAAAGTATTTGAATCATGCTTATAAGTTCTGCATTTATACTGATATATATTAATAAAAAACCTACAAAACCTTCCATACCTTTGACACATCAATAACTCTAATGAATAACTCTAATTTCATCCTTCTAAGTGAATGAATGTTTCTGCATGTGCCCACTAGTATATTTTTCTGATCAGAGAAAATTTAAGTCGCACTTTCAGCTAAATAACTCAATTGCTGAAGAGGTGTAAATGATTTTCCTAGTCAATCAGGGATTACAAAACACACACATAAATATCATCACGACAGTATAAGTTTTGAACTGTCAAACGCCTGTAACAAGCTGACAGCATTTTCTGCGCACAGGGGAACCTGTTTTCCAGATAATGTGCCTCCACAAAGAGGAGAGTAATGATAGTAAAGTTGTTGTTCAATAGTTTGTCAATTCTGCAGAGAGAAATTGACTGTGGACTGTGAAATTGGCATGCTTTATGTGGTGGAGGGGTAAGCGTATCCCCATGGTCCTGGGGGCTGTGTTGTCACAGGAGTCAGGCCCTGGTAGTTTTTCTCCTGGCAAATTAGTCTCCAGGGAGGGATCAGACTGAGAGAGATTCAATACCTCGACGGAGCAGCAGCAGGTAAATACAGCAATCTCGCTCATAAGGGGGAAACCACTGCCTGGCGGGAGCACACACTGAGTTTGGAGGACACTCAGCCCAGATCAGCCCAAAACAGACGGGAATTCACCTCCACGTGAGCTCACCACTCACCAGGAAATCTGAGTTATGATGCTGTGTGGGTGAGCGGCACGAGAGGGAAGTGTTCACAGAGTTATAAAATCACTGTCTCAAGATCAAATGTGTAATTGTTGTAATGCATGCTGCTCTAACTGCTGTAGAAGGTTGGAGGGTATGCTTGAAGTAGGTATGTTTTTGTTGTTTTTTGTCTTATTTCTCATTAGGTCATATTCATATTAAATGTTATTAATGCTTTAAATCTAATACTATGCAAACATGAGTAGCATGACATCTCCAGCACACTGTCTTTAGTGTGGGATTTCAATTTTACACTGTATAGCCATGAGGTTTTTCAACATTCAACATTTTTCAGAAATATTAAGTTACCAACTTGCCACTGTTGAAACAGAGACTGAAAAAATTTCAAAGGAGAACCAAATATTTACCATATGGATTTAAATTAAGCCCTTCATCAGTACAGTAGAGCTTTCAACAAACATCCATGTACAGGTTTTTATTTTTCTCCGGAATGCAAATGGTCAATTTGGAATTGAGCTGACACACAAGAAAATCACAGTTTTCTAGCAGAGTGCAGGTGTCATGCAACTTATTGAAGTAACCACATGATGTCAGCACAGAGACACCACAGCACACAAAGAATACAATATCAATTCTCTCCCACACAACAGATTTTCTTAATTGAACCAAAGTGTCTATATACACAAGTCTGGGATTTTTTTTCTCAGCTAGTGCTAGAAAGCTTAGAATTTTTGAGTGAATTTTGGTTGGTGAATATCTTTTAAAAGATCTTTCTTTCTAAATATTAGAATGCAAGGATTTGACAATGACTTAGAGAAAACAGGGAGTTTAAATACTGTTGGGCCCTGATTCATGAAAGACCGACGGATGAGACAGTCAAACACAGGCAAGTAAGTGGAGTGAATGACATGAGCACAAAGACTGAACAAAACAAGTGAGAAAGTTAAAAGCCAAAACAGAAGTAGGACCAAAGAAAAAGTAAGAGACATTTGACTACAAAATACAAGGGTATTCATATGGCTGAATATTATGCATCTAACCCAAAAACTAACCAGACCAAACCAGAGAGAAACCACAAACCCAGAAAAGCCAAGAACAAAGTCCACAAAATGCTAAAATCCCAACTGTGTATCACTCTTAAAGCTTCTTACTCTTCTCATACAGCCTCCAAAATATAAAATCTACTAAAAAGCAATAAGCTTAAAATAAACATGCAATAAAACAACACCACTCCCATACAGTCTATCCTCTATGAAATAAAGACTCCCTTTATGAAGCTAAGCTTGTACGAGTATTAAACTACACAAATCATTGCAAATGCAAAACCACCCACATAAGACGCATTCTTAAATCAGCAGAACTCAAAATGAACTTGTGTGATGCTTAATGCACTGAGCAGGGGCTCCTCCATCTCACTTAATCAAAAATGCCCTACCATGTGTTGAGAACATTAATAAGAAAATAAATAAATAAAAGGCTAAAAGCAGAATAATATCCTGTAAGGGCTATTTGTCATAAACATCAAAATTAAAAACTTTCATTCAATTCTCAGTCACTATCAGTACTTGCATGTCCACCACTCAGTAAGTTGGAAGAAGGTTGGGAGAGAATGCAAATTCAAAATGTACTTAAGTAGCTCGGATTTCTGTAAAAAACATATAACTGTGAGAGGAGCGCCTGTTTATGTAATGGATTAATTTCTTCTTATTGAACTAATATTCCATGCAGTCTTCCTCATCTTGATACAGGCCTTACTGCATTTATAGAAAGGGATCGGACTCTGGATTTGTTTTTGTTTTTTAGGTTGTTTTTATTGCAAGCTCTGAAGCCTAATTAAGTATTTCTTCACGGTGTCTCTGTCAACCAGCTGATCTTATTAGAAACCAAAGCTCGTTTGGTTGCATTCACAACAGATAGACAAAGAGCACCAACAAACAACAATAGCATGAAAAGTGGCAAACATCGCCACTGGGACCAGGGAAGTGAGACATACTCCACGGCACACCAGTTTCCATGGTAACTTTTGTTCACAGGGGGATAACAGAAAATTAAGCTCAAGCAGCTCTAGACAACTGTGGTAATAAACTGGTATTGGTAAAACTTCGTACAGGAATAGCAAA
>JABUIW010000214.1:6232139-6278919 GCA_013363375.1 Menidia beryllina
ATATATATATATATAGAGTGAGAGAGAGAGCGTGAGATAGATAGATAGATAGATAGATAGATAGATAGATAGATAGATAGATAGACAGCTGTTTGCATGTAAATTTGCCCTCAAATCTAAGTAATTTAGAATGGTATTTTCAGTTAGTATCAGATTTGAATTGACAGCATTCAATTATTAATGAGCATACATTGGTTTTGTGGGAAAAGGTTCTGTCATAGTTGTCTTTTCATATCATCAGGCACAGGAGTCTTACAAAATAAATGATCTGTGTTGCATAATGTTAGCCATAAAGCCATGGAGAGCCATTTCTTTTGGCTAAAAGAAGACCTCAACATCCTCAGGAAAAGATTAAAATCTCCAATGCCACTTCAGAGTGACCTTCAAACATTTCAATTATTAAAAATGTGAGCCACATGAATTCCCCTCATTATCTTGTGCTCCATCTTCTTCCTTTTATTTAAGTATTTAGAGAAAATGTAGTTTCCTGCAGGCTTTTACATAACATATAGGGCTGAATATTATGTATCTACAGAAAAAGTAGGGCCGCGAAGAATTTATGTGACTTTACATTTCACAACAAATTCTTCTTCCTCTGACTTTCTGATAAATACCAATGGATGGCTGACCTACAGATGGTGTCAGGCCATGTGACGAATCAGAAGTCATAGCCTGGATAGAGGCAAACAGCCGTATAGGCAGGCAGTAGTTCACTGTCAAATGACTTTGCAGCCTGTTTGTGGGTGGCAGCATATGGTGCCTGTGCCTGGAGACTGCAGCTGCATTCACACTGGGCCGAGCAGCGAGGACACATGGGACAGATGCTGTAGTCTTCCTGACCCTGCAAATTAATAGAATCACGTGACAAAGCATTGCTGAAAACAATCTCTTGGTTCAAATCAGCATTAGAACATCATTTGTTTTATTTAATGTTTTGACAGAACTTGGACTAACACTTCTTCTAAACACATTTTGCAGTCATTGTGATACGTCCGACAATTTAAACCGGGCAAGAGGGACAGTACACTGACCTCCAGCAGATTAAATGATATTGTGATGTCTCACACTAAGCCACAAGTGCATGATGGCCTTTTTTTCTCATTGGGAGCAGATGGTGCAGAACGTGTGCTGTGGTATATAGAGCTAAGGCACAGAAGCAGCAGCGTTTAGCTATGGATTATTCTCAGAGACGTTGCTGTGATGGTTTATATGAACGATGTGTAAGCCCAGAGACCATCCACCATGGGTGCGAGCCCACGAGCCACATAGGCAGAGTGAGTGGAAGGAGAGAGAAAGACAGAGAGAGCACTTCTGTCGTGAGACCTGGATTAGGCTGTGGACACTGCATGCTGCTGCTGCGGCTGCTGTTTCGCAGATTGCTCTAGATTCTCGGAGATTATGGGCTATGTATGAATGACTGACTGAATGAATGAATGGCAGCATGACGCTCAAAACAACACCTCAGTGCCTACACATGCTGGAACCATTTGGAGCTGTAAAAGTGAGACATTTATTGGATGTAATGAGGGTGTCTGACGCTTTTGTCAAATAGGCAGGTGAAGTTGTTTTATGTGCTTTCTGTATCTGAGTTGAAATACAACAGTTGGACATAAATTGTGTTGATCAAAGGATAGGATTTCATTTTGAGAAAGCACTCGCTTCACTGAAGCTGTCAACCCTTTAAGAATTTCTACAACTTGTCAACAAGCTTTTCACTATGAGACAGGATTGTTTATCGTGTAAATATAACAGGTCCAGCTGGTGTAAGTATGCGACTTGCATAATAGTAGTGCAGAAGATTCCATGGCATGTTATCAATATAAAAGCCTCATTAATCTGTATAAAAACATTCCTCTGAAAATCTCACAGAATGAATTCCAGATAACATATTTTCCCATTTATTGAGATTACCATGAGTCTAATTCAGATGTATGAAGCAGCTGAGGTGACATTGGATTACTTGTATACTACTACATGCCTTTACCCCGAGCACAAAGCTGTGCATGTTAACATTATTTCCCACATGTGCAGTTCTCAGATAATACCAGCCCCCAATACCCACCCTCCATAACCACCCTTTGCTTTTACCAGTCAGCAAATGTGCCGCTATTAATCAAGTGAGTCCAGAAGTGAGATGTGCACAACAATATTTCTCATTCCAGGGTAAGAGTCCCTTGAGCTAGATGTGTACCTGACTGTGTGTCCAAAGATTTAAAGATAAACAAGCATAAAGAGCGTGTAACAATTTTAAGTTGACTGTAACTGAGTAACAGTGTATTCTGAGGAGTTGTTTCATGGGTAATGGATAAGAACCACAGGCTGCCTTAATGCAATTCTGATGCTCAGTTTGATCAAATGCAGACAAAGCACTGTAGCTTAAGAAAGCCTCACTTTATGGGTACTCGGAGGGGGAAAAGCAGCGTGAGATTATTTTTCCCTATTACTTGCGAAGTCAAAAAATTGCTTCCCAAGCTGACTTTTAAAGTAAGCTCATTTCACAAAGCACTGCAAAACAAGTGTTTAGCTCAATCCTCAAAATGTAGGCCAATAATACTAAATAGGAAAATCCTTTTTTTGTTTTGTTTCAATTTTATACATTTATTTATTTTTTTCCACTGACTTTCACTAATGGTACCACACAAGAAGCCCATTGATTAAACAATACTGGGGAAAGAAAACAATAGGTGACAGATCGATGAATAAACCTGCAGCTGGTCACTGCTTATTTATCTTCCACCCACCCTCCATATATTAGTACTGCTGTGATTGCTATCACCCCCATCAGTAATAATAAAGCTGAGACAATTACTGGCACTAATGGATGTGCTGGGGCACCACCAGGACTCACCAGAAAGTGCTGGTATGGGTATAATTTTTATTAATTTTCTACCTTTTAGGCTTATTGCTTTGAAATGCGTCTCTACATTTTCAGTGCTGTTACTATTTATGGTGAGATTTTAAATTACAGTGGCAAATGTTGCCCCTACTTTAGGTCACTAACCAAACCAGTATAGGAGGGGGCTGGCCCAGTGTGGGTTTAATCCTTTCCTAAACCGCTCCCAGACCCTGACAAGATAGCCTATCTGTTAGGGATTGATGGTGGGATTTGGTTGTGAAGAGGTTTATGGTGACCCAGCCTCCCCCACCATGTTGCTGGGTGCAAAGATATCCGTCAGATCATCAACAATGAAAAATTAGAAAAATTAAACTTTTTAATTAATTTTTTTTCTTAAATCAAAATCAAAACAACAAAGTTATTTTTTATTTTAAAGGTGAGTTTCTGGATATGAATACATTTTTGGCACATTTGTGTTTTCCCGGCATATAATTGTGTTGTATCTATCTATATTAATTGTGCTCTCTCGCCCTCAATTGGCCAGATGTTTGATGAGCTTATCCTGAATACTGGGGCAGATGTTTCAAGACTGTAAGTGAGGTTTTGCATTATGCATACATTTTCATTTGTTCACCACATGGCTGCAGCCCACACAGATTAGACACACTTGAATGCCTGCATGAAAAGCAGGCTATATCTTTCATGCATCCATTCATGAAAATCAGGAAGAGTGTGTTTTTGTGTATTTTTGTTCGCAGTGGTGTGTGAGAGAGAGATTGAGAGTGTAAAGATGCAATTGCACCGCATATAAGCAAATGCCTTTTCTCCAGTAGCCAAGGAATGCAGACAGTGATACTGAAATTGCAGCACCATGGACAGCGTCTCAGTGTGCACCTCACACAAACTCCCCTAAAAGTGATATGAGTTGAAATTCTGAAACCGCTCTGTTCATTAAAAAAATGTAGCACCGAGCCATGTCTTTGTTCTCAAGAATTTAATAAAGAATTTAATAAACAAGACCATAACTATGTACTCCAAGGACACCATTCAACCTTGCCGAATGTTCCACACAGCAATGCCTGAAGACGCAAAAGTTACAGCACAGTCCCACACAAAAGCCTACACTGACTAATGCAGCTTTTAACACCCCATTAATAGCCTGCAATGTAAGGAACACACAAAAAATAACCACAGCAAATGCTAAGATATATGCAATCGTCTTTTCTGCAATATGAACAAGATTCGAAACTACAATACCTTGAAAACATAACATATAACATCAAGTAAAAGGTCATTATTCTACTGCATCATCTGGTCTCTGGTCTTTGTCAATCAAATGATTGAATTACTGTCACAGGCAACAGGGGTATAACTAAATTGTCTAAGTGGGCCCCTTCCAGGCTGGAGGTGGATGTAGAGATACAGGTAATACATCCATTGTGATACTTAAAAATAGTTAAAAACGGGGTGATGTCCTGCTTAGGGTGAATATGTCCTGATTTGTGTTATTGGTTGTGCTCTTTAAAGCGTTTTTGTTTTGTTTTTTCTCATTTTGACTTTACATTTAATTTTCCAAACAGCTTTTTTCTTGTGTTGTCTTAAGCTTTTCTTCTTCATTTGCATCTCTTGGTGTTTGTTTTCTCTTATTTTCCTTTCTTCTTTAAAAGATCCTTTTTGTACCTTCAACCTTTTTTCTGATATATGCACCCGTTCCCTCTGCCATAGAAGTGGTTCTATGTTTGCATTTTTTTATTCCTTTCCAGCATTGGAGCTCTCTTCCTTTCCATACCAACAAAACCAATCATAAATCAAAGCAGTCCTGTGCAAGCTGATGCAACACTCTTTCGTTATTGAGGAGGCCTGTGTAAAATCATCCTCTTTTCTCCTCTGAAGTTTTGCCTCATAGTCCTCCTCATTAACGACCCATTGACAAGGTCATAGTTGACAAGAGTGGCACAAATTTCTTCTGACACTACTTGTCTCCGTGGCTTCCTCCTCTTCTCTTGCCCTTTCATGTCCTTGCTCTCCTCCTTCGTCCCTTTCTGGATCCATTGTTCCAAAGCTAAAGAAACAAACCCAAGGCTCTTTTATCTATTACAGATTCTCACTGATGTGTGAATAATTTGGACTCTTAGTGCTTCCACCTGGATAGCTGTGTGCTAACTGGGTTTGTTGACTCGAGCAAACAATATTGACTGTTAGGGCTTTCTAAATGAGCATCTGGTGCAGGGATAGATATATGAAGAGGTTTGTATGAAGAGTTGTGCACTAAAAACTCTTTATATTCCAATGATCAATAATTTTTTCTCAAAGGAAGGTTTGTGTGCTTTTTATTTGACTGCGCCATAGTTTTGACTATGCTCGACGGTGCTTAATTTAAAGTGAGGAAACGTTGAATATAAAACTCTTATGAATGTGAAAAGAATTCCACAAGAAAAAATCCTAAGTAGCTTTATTTCCATCAGCCAGTACTTGGTTTGCCCTATCAGTTCTTTCTATATAATGTCTTAGAAAAATTTAAAACCAAACGACTATTGTGGATTTGAGGTTATTTTATTGTGAAATATTTCAACTTGGAGAGGGAATTATATATTATTTTGCTGGAGCAACTATACGCTCATACATTGTGCACGTGGGATCATTGTGATGTACAAGCCTCTCATCTCTACTCAGCAGTGTTTATGTCGGATGGTGATAATGGGTGCATCAAGCTCAGGCACTAAAGCATATGCCAAATCTATCATCAGATTTCCAGCAGACGCCATGTCAAAATATTTTCGAGAGATGATTACTTTTTTTAACACTTCTGCCCCAAGTTACCAAAAAACAGATACGTATCAATTGAATGGAATTATTTTTTCTTCTCCTGATTAAACAAATCCCATACCAATAAGGGAACCAATTAATTCAATTTAATTGTGTTTATAGCTCACCAAATTATGACAAACATATTTTCCAGGCACTTGAATGATACAATCCAATTCAAGCCAATTACAATTCAATCCATAATTAAACAATCAGCAGCAAGTCCAAGACCAAGTTAGTCCAATTCATAAACACCCATTTAATAAAAGATTGCTCGATTAGGTAACCAGTAGATTGCATGGAATTGCACAGGGCAACTTTCTAAGCGGATTCTTAAAAGTCCAGCATATTTGTTTTTTTTAGTTATTTTTAAGATGCAACTATCAGCTTCCAGGTGAAAGATAAAGATGGGAAAAACTATTCTGGTTTTTAAAAAATCTATGTCTGTACATTTTCTAGTTTTATATTTATATAATCTCAGGACTAAGTAAAATTAGTCTCTGAAATACAGTGTGGAACATTGCTTTTCATTAAATATTCTCACTCTTGGTCATTTTTTTTAATGAATCGACTACTTTAACATTGTTTGACAAGTTAAACAGTAACACAATTAAAAGGAAAGCTAGTCTACCCTTTAAAGTGGCAATATATTGTATTTTCTCACACTGTCATGACATCAGGGCTGATTCAGCCAGGGGGCTCAAGAATATTCATATATCAACCAACACCCTTTTCTCCAGAGGTATATTCACATCAATAGCCCCCCAGCACAAACATCAGTCATTCAGCACCAAAGCTAAGTCGTGTTTTAAGTAGTTTTTGCTATTAAATTGGGAAACCATTATTAGTACATTTATATACATTTTGGAGTACATTTAAAGGTTTAATATTCGTACTGTGACGTGCATTATGAGGAAGCCATGCTTTGAAACAGCCCTATAGCACTGATTTGGAGTCTTTGAGAGAGTTGCGCGTTCTAATAATATCACCGTTTCTCTCCTTCCTTAAAGTGTCCTGGCAGTTTGTGAAGGGAAATTTGTTGTTTTTCACACGGGGCAGCATATTGTAGGCGCAAGGTCTATTCTGGTGATGTGTCGCTGCACAAGGCAGTGACACTCGACCAGAGGTAGTGCGAACTAAGCCCACTGGGAGCAACGTCACTCCCCTCGGCATATTAACCGCTGTCCGCTGGAAGCGCCCAACACACCGCAACAGAGCACGTCAGGATTGCACCCATCCTCAACGCGAAATGCTTGGCGAACTGAATCTAACTCACGCTATCCTCCCCGATTCCGCGCGTTTCGGTGAGGAGGCATTTGCATGCTCCGGCATACAAGCGGGATAAAGAACTCCTCGACGAAGTGGGGAGGTCTTTAAAGTGGAGAGAGTGCTCGTTTCGAGTATGGTAAAGGCAATATTATTACCAGTCAACATTCGCAACTTCAGGATTTACTTATAAAAGGCGCCTTCAGTGGAGGTCGTGGAATTATCTGCGCGTAAACATGCCTATAAGAAGAGGTCACGTTGCGCCACAGAACACCTTCCTCGGATTGATCATTCGGAAATTCGAGGGTCAGAGTAAGTATCTTTCTGACGTACAGAATCTGCTACAATTATTATGACGAATGTTTCCGGACAGACCAACACTGGGTTTTTAGAATTATCTAACGTTTTCCGTTAATATACTAGTCTAGAATGTGCGTTTTTGTTAAGAAAACTAATAGAATATGTTCCCGAGGGGTTAGAGGCACAAATAATTTTTGAGCATATCTATGATCAAATTGACTTTTGATACATGTGTATATGCCGCAGCCTCACACACACTCTTATCTCCTCTTTTTATACAGACCGAAAATTTATTATAGCCAATGCAAGGGTGGAGAACTGTGCAATCATATACTGCAACGATGGTTTCTGTGAGATGACGGGCTTCTCAAGACCAGACATAATGCAGAAGCCATGCACCTGTGACTTCCTCCATGGGGACCTCACTGACAAAGAGGCCATTGACCAGGTGGCACAGGCTGTGCTTGGTTCTGAGGAGCGCAAGGTGGAGATCACCTACCACCGTAAGGATGGTGAGTAAGTGACCTGGCACAGTCCTGCCTCTGCCACAGCATGCCTGAGGGCTCAGTGTCTTCTGTGACGTTCTGCTGCTCCTTCCAGCTGCAGCTTCTCATCATCCACCTCGTGATGTGGCCTGTCAGTTAGCTCCTAACAATCTGCAGTCAGTTTTAGGGAGTGCAGCCCTCATTATATCTCATGGTGGAATGCGGTGATGGCAGTCAGCTTTAAAATAACTATCCTGTAAGTTTGTGATGGAGCTATTCCTGTAAGCTATTTGTGCAGAAGCAGACGACAGACTTTAATCTTCCTCACACTTGAGTATTGAGTGTATCGGGACATGAAACATTTCATTTGCTTCAAGAAATGGTTATACATTGTAATACATTATATGCCTTCTTTTTTTCCCGTTGACAGGACTGCTTTATGAAAATAGTTTTTGGGTAGTATAAATAGTTGTAACCTTTCAGAAATTGCAGTGTATAAGCATGATATTTTTCAATTTTATTTTTGGGGTTACTGTTTGATTCAAAATCAATTAAACCAGTTTTCATTTTGTGGTATTGCGAGATAAACTTCGCAAACAACTTAATGTAATATACCTCCCTTTCTTCAAAACACACAGAAATAAATAGAGGGGACAGCGCCGTTGTTTTTTACGCTCAGCTCAACAAAAAGCCTGACATTGCAGCAATCCAGAATCAGCTGAGGGTTATCAACTCATTAGAAATTCTTTAATCTGACAAAAATCTTTAAAAAAAAGTGATAAATATCTTATTTCCTCATCCTATGCACTAGTTCTTCGTGAGGTTAAAATGGCTTGTTTAATTAACCGCTTCCCTTTATTAGGTCTGTTTTTACATGTATTGTACAGTAAATAAAAGATGGAGAGTAAAACAGTCAAAGTTGTCACTGGTCGGAACAAGAATGTATTAAGGACTGACGTTATGGAAACAGGGGTGAATGCAACAGACTTCTAAAAAAAGAAAATGACAGCCACCATGACATCACCCCAAATTGCATAGCTCTACCCCAAACTTATACCCTGCTTTACAGCCTGTATTAGTGGTGTCAGAATTCATACAAACAACATAAGGCTTCAGGTAAGATGCGAAACTCGTAGTGAAGATAGAAATCCACAAGGTTTTCAAATACTGTAGATGGCCAGGTGAGTCTTCTTTTCCTGTAGACTTCTGCACAAACTAGCTTCCCTTATAAAAAGAATGTAGGTTTAAGGGACATAAACATCTACCTAATGTTTCAGATGGAAAGCTACACCCTTCTTCTAGTTACAGTCTGTGGAAGGTAGCGCATCTAACCTGTTTCCCACAGCATGGTTTTCACTGACCAACTGCATTGTAGCTTGAACGTTATCTTGCTGTACTCATTATCACGCAGAATATATTTTCAAAACAATCTGCTATCATGATGTTTCTTTAAACCAGTTTCTTTAAACCTGCTCAGTTTACAACAAATGTTGTGAAAATATATTTTTTAAAATTTTATTAAGTTTCACTTAGAAAATAAAGCCTTTGCAGAAGAGGATTTTAAAAACACCTTCATCAGAGGCAGCAGAATGCTGAGTAACGATAGCAGCCGATCACAGGCTTTTTCTAACAGTCCCCATTTTTTAACACATCGACAACCTGTACAGTTTATAATCTGATGTCTTTCTTTTGTCAGTCCTTGTTGAAGTTAAAATGTTTTATGTATGTTACGTTACTTTTGTGTTTGAAACCATGATGCAGTTTAATGTTATGCTTGGCTGCCGTGGATCAATGCACTGACCAGTAAAATGGCTGTACATGTGATATGTCACAGCTTAGCAGATTTGCCTTTGAATGTAAAAATGCACTCTCTTTAATGGTGAACTGGTGTTTGTCATTCATATTTAGTAAATCCCAGTCCTGTTATGAATGATGTACCACAGAGACAGCAATCCTGAGTCAGAGAGAATTAATACGATGTTACCACTCAGTGGTATAAATCCCCAGATTGACCACCTCCTGCCAGGCTCTCACAAGAGCTTTTTATGGTCAGCATGACATAGCTGCATGGAAGCATTCTGATGGCACTCCTTTTAAGATCAAGAGCGCACTTTATTCTTTTAACTTTTAACCTATGTTTGCGCCATGAGAGGTCACTTCCATCTGCAGTACAAAAGTTTTGATGCGATATTCCTCACTTTGTGATGCCTTTCAAGGCATGCCCTACTATCAGTATCTTATTTTAGAAATAAATAAGTCACATTTTATTTAATTATAAGCATCTAGTATTTTAATTTTTAATTGTGAGTTTGACTCGATTCTAGGCCATGATACAAGTTTAATTTACCATCAGCAACATTGTCAGAGATAAAGTATTTTCAGCTACATTTTTAGTTTCCCGTCTTCCCAATTATGCATGTTTGTTTTGTGATACATCTCAGCACTGCCATGCTCCTGTAATGTTTGAAGAGTGACAGATGAGAGCAACAGCAACCTTCTAACACTATCATTGCTCCCAGTCTCTTGACAGTCCTCCCTGGTGTGCATCAGAGCTTCAAGATATAAGTCTTAATACTCCTCAGAGGACTTTACAGTGAGCGTGTGTGCTCATGAATAAAGATGTCAGCACTCACAGTGCAGTGACTGGGAATGAGCAGCTTACAGAGGAAATGCATTGAGCTAGTATGGAGGACACAATTCATGCACTCCACATGCTAAAGGGGAATGAAAGATTCATGCGATCTGTGAGAGCAATGGACCTCTTGATTCAAGACTGTCCAAAAACTTAAGTTGTAGGGTAGAAAAAAATGAGTTCATATTTTGTGTCACAGCCCCTGTTTTGCAGGCAGTATTCTGCAAATCATCAAATTAATTGTCTTGAGCTCAGACAGGTCACCAGTGTTGTATGTCTTTGATTAACACAAAGGAGATTGACTACCGTAGTTTAGACTGTCAGTTTAACAAACATATCTTTATGTGGCTCATATTTCACCACAGACATTAATTGAAAAGTGACAGTGTTGTTTTTGTTTGCGTGGAAAAGTACAGCATAAGATCTTAAAAAGTGAGGTTTGAATTTGATGAGGCCCATGTGACATTAGGGACAACGATGCTCTGGCTTTTTTCACTGAAAAGGCAAAAAGTTAAGCTGCTTATGCGAATGCGTAGAAATTCAAAGTAATGGAAAAGTGGCGAGTCAGGGAACACAACAGACCTTTTGTGCAAGGGCATTTTCTTTTTTTTTAATTCGTCATTCCTTCATTTTCTCTGTTTGATCAAGGACAACAGGTTGTGCACGAAGATGCCACAAATACAGTCTTCCTCCAGTGTGAATACATAATCAATGGGCTAAATGCTTTCCCTTGATGGCTTTGTAAAGCTATCCTATTCCACAGGGTGTAATAATACTTTGTACCTGAATGAGTCTTAACAAAAGGAAGCTGACACCGTGGAGCAGGCAGAAGCTAAACGGATAATGGCTACATAACTGAGACAGCTTAGCTAACTATACTGAATGATCTGGGACATGTGGTGTGCGTGGGTGCAGGGTTTCATAGGTGGCTCTCTAGCAAGGGGGTGGAAGGGCCATGTGGCCCTGCTGATGGTTTCATGGCAGGGGACTAAGGGGACAGGGGACACAGAGTCCATGAGGTGTGCTTCAGGACACTTGGATGACTGCGCTCTTAAAGAACACATCAATTTTTCATCATGCTCACCCTTCTTTGGTGTCTTGCACTGTAGTTTTCCTCACACTGTGTCATATGTTTGAGCTAAATCAGCTTTGCGAGCAGATGTATCAAACTTTACATTGCACTAAGCACTTTGAGAAATGTCGACAGTTTGCTGTAACCTAAGCTAATGCTGAACAGATGATGAACGTCAGCCCCATTGCTGTAATATTTATATTGACGTATTGAGGACGATGCCTATACTAAGGATAGCAATTTTTGTCCAAGAGAAGAACAAAAAGATTATGAGGATAAACATCTTGTGAGGTTCTTGCATATACACTGGTAATCTACTGCTTCTCTTCTCCCCATACGGTACCATCTGTGTTTTTCTCCTCAGTTACTGTTCATAAGCTTACAGTTGACTGTCAAGTGTATTAATTGTGCCAACGTTAGTACTAAATTAAACAGAATTAAAGATTATGAAGAAAAGCATCATGAATTTTTTACATTAAATACAAAGTAAAACACTGTTTGAGCTGCAACTGCTAGTTATCCCTGATGGTTCTGAAGACACTGATTGAAAATGAAAATAGACCAGGCTGCGTAGCTCACAGCAGTCTCACTGAGGCGAGATTTTGCCACGAGTCCCAAGAAATCTAAACAAAAGGAAAGGGTTAGCTTGCATGGCCTCTCCCTCTCTGCCATAGCCCTAATGGGTAATGCCCTAGTAATGTTGTATTTTGGCTTAAGCAGAGTAACCCTTAAACAGAAACATGCCAGATTTCATTATGCAAGGCTCGCTACAGGGCTGTAGTCGCAGGGCCGTGTGTAAAATGCTGCAGTGGTGGAGAGTGTTCTGAAAAGGACACAAACACAGAAATTTGTGTTCAATAACGTCGCTCAAAGCAAGCCAGACCTTTATATTATTGTGGGCATAAAAAATTATACATTTTCTCTTTTTTGAATTAGATTTAAATGCTCTCTGGACAGATATGTAACATCTTTGTATCCATAAGATACAAAGATGTTTCACCACAACTTCACTGTTATCACAACAACTCTGTTTGACCTGTGAGTCATGATTGTAATAGAGTCCAGAGGATCACTTGATTAAACAGTAAAGTTTTAATAATTGATGATGGAATTGGAATCTGCAGTAATGAAATTTCCATCATGAAAAGGGAGCTAGTCTTAGTACGCCATTCATTAATTCGAGCAGGTGTAAATAACATTCCTTGGCTCACAGGGAAACACTGTAGAAATGTCAGGGAAAGAATGGGCCTTCTCTCCTTTACTGCAAGCTGCTGCTTTGTTGTGGATGGTAACTATATCAAACAGCTGTTACCATGATCGAATGGTGTAATATGTCACCAAGGGTTTTCAAGAAAGACCAGAATGATTAATGAGCCTGAAACCCAAATCGGGAGTGGTCCTCAATTTTATATGTACCGGACACCATGTTTGATTCTGCACAGAATTTACAAGGCCAACAATTAATGATGTGAAATGTAAACTAGGAACCAAACACGTGAGCAATCCAAAGGTCTCCATGATGTAATAGAGAACTACAAAACACTGCTATAAACAAAAGGCTAAAAAAAGACCATATCATCGTTTTGAAAGCAATGTGCCAAATTTGATGAAATATAAAACTAAAACGTTTATATTAAGGCTAGTAGTTCTAACCATGGTGGTTGTAAAGATACAAATTGCTGTTCCAAAACAACCGTCTGTGTAACAGGCCGATTCTCTTGCCTGCAGGCAGTATTATCTTATTAATATTTCATTGGTCTATTCAGTCATCCAATCCTTCTAAGTAACTTCCATGTTAATGCTATTTTTATTATATTAAAACTGATCTACACCCCTTAATCTTTGCCTGTTCAGAAAAATACTGAACCTTAGTTTTGAATAGATCCCTATGATACAATTCTCCTCCTGCTCACTTCCAGTATTATTTTTACTACAG
The DNA here is from genome assembly GCA_013363375.1 of Menidia beryllina. Lineage (NCBI taxonomy): Eukaryota > Metazoa > Chordata > Actinopteri > Atheriniformes > Atherinopsidae > Menidia > Menidia beryllina. The sequence goes on from JABUIW010000214.1 coordinate 6,245,472, forward strand.
CACAATGTTCTTGGATTCAGAATCTAAGTATTTATCCGGTAGACTCATCACAAGGGTAAGGCAAATAACAGACAATTTCATTTTTTTTCTGTGTCATTTGGGAAATAACTGAAACAATTTGAAGACTGCAGCAGTGGACATTTTTGTTACCACGAGCCATTTTAGCACTCACACAGAGTATGACGGTTAGCTGAGAATAAACAGAAACAGAGAAAATACACCTGCCAATGTAGCAGCATTAGATGTGTCCGTTAGACGGTGTTGTATTACGGCACCTTAAAAAAGTGGGGCAGAAAAAGGATATTTCCCTCATCAAGACAAGACCAGTGGCCTTGTGTATTTCTTGATTGCTTGCTCATCTTAGCTCTCACACTGTGGGAGTCCATCAAAGGGCCACCATATAGACAACAGACATTATATGCTGACATATACTGTGACGTTAGACCGAGAAAATAAAATAAATGACAGGACTAAAGCCACGCATGCTTGGTTAAACAGCGGGGACCTTGTTACTTAAAGGTGTCGATGCCGACCACCTCCAACATGTTTAGATTCTGAATATTTTATGTTTGGTCGGGGAGAAAAGGTGATATTTTTCTGTCATCATCAGATGCTTGCTGGTCGTGTTGCAGTCATGTGGATGCAAAAATCCAAGTTTAATATAGTCTTTATTTAGAATACACACTTCAGGTTATTGTTGGTGGGGCTTTTTAATCGTTTGAGCTCACATGAGGCCTCCCCTCTAATTACCCCTGACCCCAGTTAGTGTATGCTTTTAGATGCTTCTTCCTATATTTTCAGAGAGGCTCATCCAAACAACAGGAGGTGATCAAATTGTGCAACTCATCTTTAGTCAAACAGATCCAGTGACATGCAAAGTGCTGTCTTGATCCTAGCTGTCAGTAAGAAGCAGGGTACCCCCTGGACGAGTACCCCCTTAAGGACCCCCCTTAAGGACCATTTAGAATCACCAGTTGAGTTTACAAGGAGGTCTTTGGACTGTGAGTGGGAGCTGTTTTTGAAGAGAAGCCACACTTCAAGCTTAACACTGAAAATAAAACTTTAAAAACTGCTATATTCAAGCTCACAGATGATAACATGATGGCAGTGTTTTTTTTAACTCACTTTGTGTACACAGAGCAGAATGAAGAGGAGTAAACTTGTCAACCAACTGAGAACAAGCAGAAACAGCATTAAAATCCTGTTCCATTATCACAGTAAAACAAAAAGAACAGCACTGTGAATACGGACACAGTTTCAATACAAGTGGAGAGATATGATCAAATAAAACATGAATAACACTGAAAAATCATAGTACTACCATTTGTACAATTTTTACTGTTAATTTTTTTCCACGGAATAAACATTTTAAAAAGCAAAACCACCATCTGTGCTTCTTGTTGAAGGCATCAATGTAATTTAAAGTCCCTCTTCAATAATTTTTATTCTAGACATTTAGAAAAAAAAGTATTTCTCTGTGCACCAAACAAAAGCGTAGTATAGTGAATAATGATGGGTTGTAAACAGGTCAAATTAGAATTTGAAAATCCCTTCTCAATGACTGTGGAAAAAGCCCAAAGCTTCTCATTAAATTGTGTGAGAGCTTCACTTCAGCTGAAAAATATCTCTGCCAATGTCATTTGTTACTCAGTGGGGGGTAGCACGACACATCTGGATAATGGGATCCTCTCATCTGAATTCTGTTGTTATTCACATACTCTGAGGCTTAAATTTAATTTCAAAATCTCAATCTTTAACCTGTGTACATTCACATAAAGGCTGCACGGTGGTGTGGTGGTTAGCACCGTTACCTCACAGCAAGAGGGTCCTGGTTTGAATCCCAGGGGGACTTGGCAGTTTGTGTGTGGTGTCTCCTTGTTCTCCCCATGTGTGCCTGGGTTCTCTGTGGGTACTTTGGCTTCCTGCTACTGTCCAAAAACATGCATGTGAGGTTGTTAATTAATTCTAAATTGCCCCGGGTGTACCCTGCCTCTCACCCAATGACAGCAGGGATTAGCCCCAGGCCCCCCCCTCACTCCCCGTGACTCCACTCGAAATCGGCAGTATAGACAATGGATAGACAATTCTATAATGAATGAGAATAACATTTAGCTTTTGCTGTCACGTTTTTGTATCTGGTGTCGTGGAAGCGGGCTGTGCAGTTAGGCTCATTACAAATATGATTATAAATTAGTATTCTAAATAATATGATAACATAACAGGAATACAACAATGTTCTTAGTTTACCAGTCGGCATACATTAAGCATACCCTTTTTTGGCAGCAGACTTTTTTCATTTCATTGCAGCGATGAGGTTATATCTCAAATTTTGTACCGAGGAATGTACTAGTATCACTAGTTAGAAGAAGCTTTCCTTTCATGCTTTTTTTGTAGAGGTGACATTCAGCAGGAGTCCAGATGAGAAGGGACCCCTATAGATTAGCCTTTAAGCATGACAATTGTTCCCCCATCTGCTAAAGGAAGCGCCAGCACAGAAATCTTTGCCCTGAATTTATCATCCTAGCAGCACGCAGAGCTTTAGACATGTGCAATAATAGCAAATATCTAATGTTATTCACAAACTATGGCAACTAAACATACTATAGTGGCACATTTTAACTTTCTAACCTTTTTTTTCAGATAGTTGAGTTTTAAAGTATTTAATGTAAAATAACATTGCTGTTGTTTTTAATGGCCCTTACTTTTAATTTTAATTGACATTTATATGTATCTTTTATCCATTTCTCTATTATAGAATTGTCCAGAATATTAATTGAAACTTTTATGCTGTTTATAAAAAGAGTGAATGTAAATGCTTTCTGCTGCATTTAGATAACTATTTTAATGGAGGGTTAATTGGTCAACATCCATAAGCATATGAGTAATTGCATTGCATACGAAATGGGCGAAACTGCCCATCAGCAGCTGAGGCTCAGTACAGACTCCCTGTCAGCCAGACCTCTGTTGCATGTCATTCTCCTGCACTCCTCTCACACATTTCATGTCATTCTCCACAGTTATGGTAAAATAAAGGAAAAGAGAAAGGAGGAGGAGGCGGGTGTTGGAAAACCCCTGACTGACAAAGTAAATTTGAATAAGGGCATCCACGCTTGTATAATTGAAAAGATGATCCGCAAGTTTCCCTGCATAACAAAATGATCAGGTGTTATTTATGCATATTTTAATTCACATATATAAATAACCACATTTACCTTAACCAAAGTCTATATTTAACAGAAAAAAATAAATAACATATATTTAATGCAGAAAAGTGTCATGCAACACACAAGGCTCTGATAAAAAATATGTATATATAGCATATAAAATAATAAATGTTTTTAAAAAAGCTAGATAGACAGCAGAGGTATAAGAGATGGCGTGTGGAATTTTGACTGCATGATGAATTTATCATGCTGTCTTTGATAAATATGCGCTCGGCAGTGGGGAGCCTCGCACTAAAACGAGGATTTCCCAGCAGTAAAGCAATATTATCCCGATGTTCTTCATTTTATTCTGGCTGTATTTTGCCACATAAGTATATTTTCTCTTCTATCGAGAAAAAAATTAACGAGCAATAAATGTGGTTACAATCAACAACATTTATCTGCTCTATGATTTCAAAACTAAAATCAAATAAACAAACAGTTAAAAGTTCCAATTGCACAATTGATTTTCTGGGCCCATCCTGTTTTTTTCTGTTTTTTTAACAAAAGAGGCCCCCGTGACACCACCTTGATGCATCATATGGAGCTATATGTTGCCTCAGTTTACGTACCATAGTCAAACATCCAATGTTACCTCTTCCCAAACACAAATCTACCAGGCTTTCATGTCTTCCTTGCTATTGAAATGATTCTATGCGTTTTGCATTGACAATGCATCATTACTGTTTGGGGGTTTTAATGCGGAGATCCTTCCAAAAGAACTCTGGCATGTTGAGGCACACCAGGCTTGTTATATTTAGTCAGACAGCAAGTCTACTGCTAATGAATGCTGCTGGCAGGGTGTCTGTGAGCCCAGAGGAAACTACAGGGAACACTAGTAATATATGTCCTCTGTGAATACGAGCAACACAACAACCCAGACAGAATGACAGACAGACATGCATACAGAGAAAGACCATTAGTGCTGTTTTCATCGCTCAATCCCACATATTAGTACATGCCAATTTTATTTATCATGTCTAAAAATATTCTAACTCCTTCCTACATTTTCGAGATAAAAGGAAACGCTGTTAAGAAACCCACAGTATTGTATAATAGCTGTTTTGTTGTTCCAAGGACTGCGATGTCAAAGTTTCCTTTTTGCTGCACATATCAATAGCATTTGCAAAGACAACTATAAACAGTGCAATGTACAGAACCGTGACATCTGTGGGTCTCTTAAAATAATTTGTTTGTTTTTTTTGTTTTTTATCTTAATCATAAACTTCTGGCAACATAGTTGTGATTTTTAGAATACCCACAGAAACTAGATTAGGCAGGCACACAGAAACACGCAGGCTGCACTTGTACACTTTTACAACCTTAAGGCAAACTTATTTTTTTCTAACAGTTTTATCTGTTCTGACGTGCAGGCATTGACCTTTAAACCAGGGCAAGTTTTCCAAACATTCGGTTGAAGTCAGAAAGAAGTGTTTTTCACTTTAACGTGTTAATTAGTGCTGTTTCTAGCTATGTTTTTTTTTCTTTGTTAGGTTTTCATTAGCAGATCATTTGATTGTAGCATTGAAAATATAAGAAGGCACTTTGGCACTGACACTGTCTCTCTCTTCTCAGGGTCTGACTTTCAGTGTAACACTCACATAATTCCAGTGAAGAATGAAGAAGGCTTGGTGATGATGTTCATTTTGAATTTTGATTACGTCATGGAGGAGGGAAGTGACCACTCTGCAGAAAACATAAGCCCCACATCCCCCACAAAGTCAGATCAAAGTGAGTATTTCATGTGAGTGATGTACTGTATATCACGATATATTTTCCTCTGTCTGCCAGTTTAGGAGGAGGACATTGCCGTATGGCCACTGTACATATATTTTTTGACACGGCATTTCTTTCTGTTGACGTCTCGTTTCCCAATTTTTTAAATAAGTTATTCCATGCCACAGGCTGCATACAGACACATGGAGTTTAAGCATTTAAACTGGACATATTCTTCACTGGATTAATAAAACTGTGTAAACAAACCTGAATTAAGCTTAAATCTTCATCCATCTGCGAATGTAGACACTTCTTAATTACTCATTTGTAACCAGAACTAGTTGAAGCACTGCAAAATGTTAGTGAGTCAAAAGAAAAAAAAATACTGTTTGAGACCCTCATCGGAGTATGGAAATAAGTTCCCAGTTCTAGAATATTTTTAAGTGATTCAAACAAACAATTAACTTTTTTCTGTAGCAAAAAAAAATGTGCAAGAATTGAAAAAAATGCTAGATGAAAAAAGGGAGAAAGCATGCATCAGCTCACACAAATCAGTGCCACTGGCATAGGACTGTCAACTTCTCCTAAATCTGAAACTGATGAATGCATAGCCTGTACAATGTAGCCTACAGCCTTGCAGACAAAAGATCAGGAAGGAGGAAACAGATGTACAGATGGATTTTTGTATGTTTGTCTTCTTAATAAACAGCCCTTGGAACCCTAGGGTTGGTTATGAGACCTCCTCTGCCTGAAAATAAAAACAATCTCAACTCATCTGTCCTTTTATTTATAGTAATGTATGGCCTCTCCACAGCTACACAAATCCAGGTATTTATTACATTCCTAAATTAATTAGATCCAGTTTAGCTTTAGATTGATTTGATTACAAAAATGAAAAAATCTAAATAAAGTAGAATAGTCACCATGAAACAGTATAAAACTGTTTGCTTTAGCTTTAGATTTTTAGTTTGCTCTACACAATATCATTGCTCTAAAACAGTGTTTTCCAAACCTGGTCCTCATCACAAACAACACCGCAGGTTTTGCATGTTTCCCAGCTCCAGCACACTTGATTTACATGAATATGTCTTCATCAGCCTTCTGCAGAGCTTAAAGAGCTGAGGAGCTTATTTATTTAGTGTGTGCTGGAGCTGGGAAACATAAAGAACATGCAGGACTGTGTGCCTTGAGGACCAGGACTGGGAAACACTGCTCTAAAAACAATTTGAGGAATGTATAAGGCTCAGAACGTCTGTATTTATAAATAACTTGTATGAAGGAAAAAGGTATCTTCTGGGTATTTCTGTGCACACATCATCTACCTGCATATGTTGTGCGAGGTGGAACAATTCCTAAAACAAAGACAACCGCACTTCTTTTTTATGTACCTAAATACAATTATAATGCAAACTCAATAAATGGTTGTTGCATATGACATGAATTGCGTACACTAGATTTAGTTCCCCTTAATTTCAGGCATGTTTCTGGTGTCTGTCACTCTTAAAAAGCTACTATTGATTCTTCTAATACAAATCCACTCACTGGACCTTACTGCCTCATATTTTCCTCGCACTCTGTGTCCACTTACACACAACTCCCTCAATAACGAGACAGCAGACGTTGCAACAAGTGCTCTACATCCTACATCCATTGGAGAATTCCTAACTTTCCATCCCATTTGCTATGCTTCTGTTCCTAACTCTACATATATAAGCTTTTTCCTTTCATTAGGTTCTTCTACTAAGTCAGTTTCTGTTTATTCATTGTTAACATGCATATGTTGTGCAAGATGGTACACTTCCTAAAACAAAGACAACCAATTAGTTTTTTAACCATAGCAGACATGAGTTACATACACCAGATTTTTGATTCCCTTAGTTTTAGGCACATTTCTAAGAAATGTGAATTATTTTATTAGCAAGCACAATACAGTTCACGTGCACAAAGAAATAACAAGTACTATGTGCATGCAGGAGGGGAACAATCTGCTTATGTAACCCTGTATTGTGGAAAATGCCTTATTAATTGTTTCTTGATGTTTTCTTTTGAGAACAGCACTTATTAGTTTTTATTTGGATGTGTGTCGGCTGGTATAAATGTCAATGAGCTATCCTTTCTCTCTGATTTAAGATATACTCTGCATCATCTTTCTCACAGAGCTTTGCTCTCCTTTTTTTTATTTCTCTGAGGCTCTGACATTCAGCCTGTGTTTTAGTGTGTGTGTGTGTATCTCTGTGTGCACATGTACATGTATGGATGCCTCTGTGTTTGTTGCTAACGTTGCTAATCAGAGTTGATGACTTGTGACGGTGTTTCACCAAAGGAACCTGTGGGTAAATGAGAAAGATGAACATATGATGTGACTTCATATTAGCAGGATGAAAGAGACATTGTCTTGAGTACAAGCACACATGACACTTAACATGACCATAACATTGTCTTCAAGATGTTCATAGCTTCTGTTCATAAGTGATCAGTCAATTAACTTCTATTTGACCCAATAGTTAAATAACTCATTTATAGGGTATATCTGTGGCCCTGTTGTTATTTTTGTTTTGTTTTGTTTTGTTGTTTTTTTTCTGTCAACAGAAACCAGTTATGTGGTTCACAACTGAGGGAATGTGTCTGGTAGCATCATAACAGGCTCAGTTATGATGGAGTAAGTTTAAAGATTTCTTCCATTAATTTGCCATAAATGTTAAACAAGTCGTGCTTGTGTGGAAAAGCACCATTCGTTTCTCACTGATGAGTCATGTCAAATCAGTCATGGCATCCCTTTCTATTCCTGTGTAATTTTGAACTCAAAGTGCACCCAAATGCTTGCCTTCTTTGAATACTAATTGTGTTTCCTCATTAATGTCTTACTTCTCCGTAATTGGACACTGAACTCTGAGAGCTAATTTTAGCTGCTAGCGACTGGTATGTGGCTGCCCCCACAACGTCCAAAAGGCTATTCTGAAAGCCTTAATATACAAATGTAATTCAACAGATTTTAATCACATCTAACTAGAAATCTTAGAAAAGAAAGACGACTAATAAACTGTTATGGATTTATTAGATTTAATATTGAGAGTGGCTGTTTTACTGTACTGCTTTGTTGATGAAGTCGCATTACACTGTGGGCTGAATTAGAGTGGCATCAGTCTCTAATCTTCAGTGAGATAAACAGGATATATCAGCAGATTTTTTCAGTTTGAATTTGAGTGAAACAAAACAGGTAAAGAAAACACTGAATGAATTAGAAATGCATTCATAATAAAAATAGAAAAGCAAAAAGTATGGCAAACTTGATGATGTCCTGTCATGGTGACAGGAGCGAACAGGAATAATGTCATGCTGGTTTACACAAAGACTTCAGTGAACTGAACTCTGCAATCAAGTGGCCACGCATGCATGCATATGTGGAATCATTGTAACATCAGGTGTGAACATATGGGCAAGTCTGATCAGATCACTGCATGCTGTACCTTTCCAATGCAGCTAAATCTGCACTTACCATATTATGCTGCTTTTTGTATCTTGACCTTTGCGAGCCTGAGTTAACTCACTGTCCTACAGGATATGATGTGGAGGATGATAATGGGCATAACATTTTGCTGACCTCTGTGGTAAAAATTCATGGGTGTTGCTCTTTCTCATTAGTCCTAAAAATGCATCAGATGCATCGGGGAAATGTTGCTGTTGACTTTTGAGAAGCTGTCATTGATCCTTTTCTCATTGACAGAAAATCTGTGGAGACATGTTGCCTTTGATTGGAAACTACAATGAAACCCAGCAAAAATGTGTCTTGGTATGGATAGCTTTACAGCTGATTGGCCAAAGTTGTGACATTATTGAGATGGTGGTCGTGTGCAGACTGATAATTTAACCATAATGCACAGTGGCTGTAGAAAGAGGGTGTGATTTAAAAGATTAACATCTAAATAAAACATGCAAACACTACAAACAGTTAATTTGTTTGTAAAAAAGAGAGGAGAGATTCATCATAAAGGCCGATAAATTCTGTTAATCTGGTTTCCTTTCAAAAATTCAAATTGTATTTTCACAAAAGTAAGAAATAGAGCTTTTCAGAGTAAGAAAGTCTGGCTTTACCCAAGTATATCTACTTTTGTATTTTGTTTTTAATCATCACAATATTTTCAGACTAGCACGCCATACATTTTAATGTCGTCGCCTTTAAACAGCAATTTTTGCAGACAGTCAAACTAATTACTATCTGCAGCTGACAGCAAGTTATACACCAGCAACTGGAACAAAACCTGCCAGAGAATTATCCCTGTTTTTCTGAGCTGCCGTCTTGAGCACACCTTTCACTATATTCAGTATGACTTCAAGAGTCATGAACTCAAACTGAAACATTCTTCTTTTGAACTATAAGCAGCCCACATAAACTCCATTTCACACTTCAGTCTTTACCTGAATGTGTCAGCATTGTAAAACGTGATAATTAATGGAGAAATGGGAACTCTTATGACATGTCTGTATCATAATGCTTACACTCCCTGCATGTTTTACACAGGTATGCTGGCTTTACTCATTTTGCTTAAAACTGACACAATATTTTCCCATCGAACACACAATCATGAGCATAACTGAATACTGGAATGTCAAATGTTGGGACTCAGTTTTAGCCAGATCTCTGCTAATATGTATGAGTCCACTTTAATGATTTCATGGTGTGTGTCTTACACTCACAAGAAATATCCTTCACATTGTCCTTCACTTGAAATGGCAACTTACTTAGAGCTGAAAGGGCACAATCCATCAACGTCCACCAAAGTATTGTGTATTTAGAAGAGTCTGTGCACACTTGCTGCAAAATATTAAAGACTGAATATCTGTCTTGGGGTGGGTAGAAGTGCATACATATATTTCTCTCAGAATTTTAAGAAATCAGCCTCCTTTTTTACGTATTCCACTTCATCCAGGTAATGAGATAACGGACCATTTAGCTCACGTCTTAGCCTGTCTCTGGTAAGCCTCTTTTGACTTAAAAGTCACACGAAATTTTTTAATGCCCACATGAGTCACTAGGATCACATGACAGTTGTGCATGAATTATGTGAATCAGTTTGAAAATGTGTCTGCATGGATGTCAAGACTTTGCTGTGAGCTCCTGATAAGCTTCTTTTGTAGAGATTTTAGGTATTTATTGCACAAATATCTCATCAAAACTCCAAACCGACACACAATGTAGCAAAGGAAAGCATATTTAATTTTACAGACATTCTGCAAAAGGACTAACTGTCCAGCAAAGCTTGTGTGGATCTCTTTATGTTCAAAACCAAGAAACATAAGGCTATATATAACACTGCAAACTATATTGTTGTCATATTTTTCTATTGCTTCACTGCAGTGACACTACTGTTTTATTTAAAGTAGCTGGTTGAGCAGCTACCCAGTATATAGAGGTTTAAAGTCCTTTTCACAGCCAGCCTTAAACGTATGTTATCCTTTCCTGTCTGCCAGCTTTTCTGTCTGCAGACATCATCAAGTTATCACCCATTCAGATGTATTGGAATGCTAGAATGTTGGAAAAAGCAGCATTCCAGAGATTAAGCTGTTTTCTAAGAATGAATTGGATAAAAATTATCCAAGATCATGTGCAGCACTGATCAGTAGCTGCTAGACCAGAGCACATACTGAAAGCACAGGCTGGTGTAATTTGGGAACTCTGAGATATAGAATGTAATTTTCGTCTATATTTGAATAGAGAATTTATATATCAATCCATCCAATTTATATTTGGGAGTATGGGGGCTGGTGACTGTCTCAGCCTTCTGTGGTCAGGAGGCAAGTTATAATCTGGACAGGTTGCCACAAATACGAATGTATGCCATTTGAAAATTCAGTGTTTTAATGTATAGCACAAGCAAAATATAGATAAAATATCCGATCTAGTATTTACAGTTCTGGAAAACATAATAGTATGTAGCTATTTTTGGGATAATATAATGTAAACTAAAAGCTTGTTTGCTAGATTAGCCGCAGACTTGAGCACTTGATTGATTTTTGTTTTGTTTTGTGAGTGTCAGAAGGCTAATTCAACTGTAAAATTGCATACCTTGACAGGACATTTTTCTGTTTTTACAGACTGAATCAAACCACTTCTAAAGATGGCTTTAAATCCCACTCCACTGAGACATTAATCCTTTAATGCTTGCTATGCTTATGAAGTGAACGTATACTGAATGTGATGAAATATAGATCTGAATAAATTATATCTGTTTTCTATGCAGTCCAGTGACTAACATTTAGCTCTAATGTCTAATCAAAATCTACTTTGCTTTTGTCTCATTTATAGTGTGCATTTAAATCCTTGGGACCTGCTCTGCATGCGTCAGATGTTTCCGTAATGTTCTCCTGCAAATGATCAAATTAATGACCTATAATAAGGCATGAACCTTGCACTAGATGGACAGGCTAACATGTTTTGTTTGAATGAGGTATTTTGAGTCGGAAAACATCTAAAACACACAGAGGAGGTTTTCAGCACCTAAACTGAGAATGCCCACTTAAGCTATATTAAATACCAGACAAAGTGGACAATGCCTGTACAATAAATTCACCTATACCTGCGTGTGCACTAATCTAACACTGTGAAAGTCATAAGTACATTCTGCCATTTTGCATGTGTAGTGGACATTGGCCAATTGAAGTGGGGGAAACAACAAAACAGTGCTGACTTTTCTATGTTTCACTCTTACACAATGCTCAATTTACATTTGCTCTTGAATGTCTTTCAGACACAGATTTTACAAGACAAAATTCTTTTGAATACTCTGTGTATTACATAAAACTAATTTTCAACTATCGTGTTGGGCATTTCACACAGTCTTTGTTTGGAAAAGACAGGCCAAGGTTGACTATATCTCCTGGCTCTTGTTGTAATTAGGTTCGTCTCCAGGAATATCGCTGATAATCATGCTAATGTTGTAAGCAGCTGTAGCTGTAATATCAGCACATTTAGCCATGCAATGGAAACAGATGGCAGTGATATTATGTAAGCACAGTGCTGAGGGATGGATGCCTTATGACTGAGACAGGGTTTCCATTCTCCTGCCTTTGTTTTGCCAGTGAGTCCGTACTTTTACTGGTAGGTCATTGGTATTATCCTCATGTTTTAGAATGTAGTTGTGTATGAATAAACTATGCTAAAAATTGCCTCGAATTCACAAATTGAAAATGTGTTTTTGTTGTCTTTTTTGTGTTAATGATCCTGAAAGGACGTATGTTCAGAATAATTAAACAAAATCTTTTGAAAGGAGAAGGAATATTCGAAAGTCTATGCCCCATTTACATTTACAAAATGCTTCCAGAAATCCACATGGCCTACTTAAGGAAGAAGTGCCCAAAACCACTCATGTTGACAATTAATTAGCAGAAATGTTTCAGCATCTGCTGTTCTCAACAATTGCTTGAATTCCTTGTAAGCCAGTCCTTACTGCTATCATTTTTCTGTTATGGTTGTTGCTTGCAGGGAGTGCTATCACATTAAAGGTTTTTGAAAAAGAAGCACAAGCAAGAAATGGCGGCTGGAACTTACCGAGGCAGTCTCACTTATACTCATTTAGCATAAGCCTCAGTTGAATCATCTTAAATTGACCTAAAAAAATGTAAAGGACCTCTGCTTCAAGACTCAGGTCTTTATTAAGAATGAATTCAGCTGTCATAAGATTTCCATTTACAAAGATTTACAGTTGTCCCTTTTTAGCCTTCATCACGTTCTATAAGGTTCTTTTTAAACTTCACAGAAATAGTTGCACCTTTTTTTTAAATAATGGCTGATATACGTTGAAAACAGGTTGTCTTCACTTTTGGGAGTGATAACAGATTATTTTCGAGTCGGGAAAATAAGATTTTATTCTTGTGACTTGGGTAAGTAAAAAGAAGTTTGTGATTTTATGTCATCATTTCCTACTGATTCACCAATAGGATCTTCATTTGATGTTTCATGTAACTTCACGTCTTTCAGGCTGCATGAAGCTCTTATCAAACCATGAATTTAACTGCTTGTGTCAAACAAAAATGAATGGATGTTTTTAGTGTAAAAAGTTTATATATGAATTATACGTCTCTTTTTTTCTAGGGAGAAGTAGATTCTTCCGATTCCGGCAGGCTGCTTTGAGTCTAATGAATACCAACAAGCAGTCTCTTCCACAAGAAGATCCAGATGCTGTTACAGTTGACTCTCCTAAAGAGGAAGCTGATTCAGTACCCCTGGAGAGCTTCCCCTCACCCACAAGAAGCATTTGCAGTCCTGTTGAGGCCAACGACACTCGTGCCCTGATAGGCTCAAGTCACCATTCTTCCAAGGCCAGCATCGGTCCTGAACCACTTGACCATTCATCCCTTAAACTTCCCTGGGAGAAGCTTTACCAGACAGAGACACAACAGTCCTCTACCTCCTTGTCAAACACCTTTCCCAGAGGCAGCACCAGCAGCATGAGGAGAGCCTCATCCATCCATGAAATTGAGGGCTATAGCTCCAATTCCAAAAGTTTTTTCAGGGATCGGCACACGAGTGAAGGTATGCTCAACAGTGATTCTTGCTAAGGGCCCTGATGGACGCTTCTGAATGTGAGAAGATAAGCTGGAATAGTTTGATAATTGAACAGCAGGTTGATTTGTAGAGGTTAACCACTAATTAAAACTATGGATGAAAATTGCACTAGTGACGTAAAAAAAGGTGTAAATTTTCAGAGATATAGTGGTTACTAAATGAAAACGAATCTTCTACAGTTCTAAGGAAAATGTAAAAATACGTTTGATTTCAAGAGGTACAGAAGAAATTTATTTTCTAAGTTTTTATGAGCTCATATTCTGTGAATACAGTACGGTATATAGACTTATTTGGTCATTTCTGGTCTCATTTAACTGTACAGTTTCCCTTAGGATTGGGTGTTGATAGATGTTTTTTGGATTGAGTCCATCTTGCAGCACCACCATTCAGCATCAACTCTTCTTTGTTTTTATTGTCCACTCAATGCTGCTTTTAGACAATGGTAGATATGCCAGAGGTAATTATGAATGCCTGCCTAAGATTTCAGTGCTCGGTGCTGCCATAAAGCATGACCTTCGAACAAGACATTTTACATGAACACTTCCTGGAGATCCATTTCTGTTGTATAAGATGAGTGGGGTTTTTGCACTCATTATGAACAGTCCATTTCAATTTCCAGTGCATAAATTACTGCAGTTTTGTCACCGCGTTTGGCCACTATGAGAAATGCAGAAGATCTACAATGTAACTGGTTCCTGGCACAGGCTGAGAAATTGTTGGATGTTGAAGCCATTTTTTAAAATGTAAACAAGTAATAATGTGTATCTGTTTAGGATGGAGTAACATAGGATCCCGTAAATGAGAGGATCCCTAAAAGTGTGATTCAAATACAGGAGCATTTTGTAAGGTTTATACATTTAAAAGAGGTTGGTTGCGTTTAGCCAATACAGTTTTGTGGTGTAGGAATAGAAATGGAGTGCAAGTCCAATCAAGGACTCTACTACTTTCTGCAGCTTTGATAGTCCTGACAAAACTGTAGTGTATTGCATGACACAATAATGGGAAATGGGCCTGTTAGGACAACTATTTGCATACTTCTTGGTCATTGTAACCATTTTTTCATGTCAGAATTTAGGAGAATTAGATCATCCTGTCTTAATTCCTTTAGGTTGAAGTACCTTGCATGGCTGCTTGTTGTTTTCGACACCAAAGTAGCTCTCCTTGATTCTGAGAATGCCCATATGGTTACAAAAAACACCATGCCCAGTAGCTCTTTCTTTCTGCTTGCATGAAATTTTCTTGAAAATTATTTATAGAAAGAGCTCTGGCTTATCCAGTCCACTATTCTGTCTGTATACCTTGTATGTTCGTTGATGCATGATTGACTGTACAATTTAAGATAACAGTTCTAGAGAATAAGGACAATTCTGCCGAAATAAGAATAATTCATAATGCACAACCAAACAATTTTGACCTCATTTTAAGTTTGCTATTTGTTTTCCTTGAGCAGAGAAAAAATATTATCAATTACATATTTTCTGGACCATCCACTCATGTTGGAATACATTAGTCACTAGTTTTCAGAAACAGCTACCTTTACTGGCTGTAATTCAAAGTACAGTATGCAGATCTTGATGTGTCAGTGTTACATCACCCTAATGCCTAAAAGATGGACATAAGGTTTAAAATCATCAGTCCCTTAATCTTAGTTAAGCCCATGCTTGCAAAACTGAAAGTGACTCATCATTATGTTATGAAAACATTGCTACTTGGAAATATCTTAGTTTCTGCTTACCAATATATTCACAAACTTAGCAGTATTATTGCCATCATCCTCAGATTAATACCGTTACTTTAAGATGAGCAGGAATATTAAAGTGAGGCGTTTTTCTTGTGAATCACTAGGCCCTTTCAAACATGTGAAGTCCAGCTTGCTTGGCTCTACATCTGATTCCAACATCAACAAGTATAGCACCATCAACAAGATCCCTCTGATTGCACTCAACTTTGCAGAGGGGACTGACAAGAAGGCTCACTCTCCCCCAACATCAGAGAATACCATCATTGCACCAAAAGTTAAAGACAGAACTCACAATGTCACCGAGAAGGTCACGCAGGTGAGTCACATGGTTTGCTCTTCTTTGTATGTTTTTGTAGTCGAGTGTGAGCTGTGCGGCCACTGTAGATGTAGTGATCGCTAATAATACTTGATTCTGTATTTCAAATAACACAATTGCCAGTATTTGTCAGTGGGATAATGATGTCATCACAGCCTCAATCTCAATAATAAGACCAGGAATGATCTTTACACTTTTCCCTGCAATGTAGCTCAGGTCCATGCTTTGTGAACCTTGGCTGGTGTTTTTTTGTCTGGAGGAAAAAAAAGACTGAACAATATTACAGTATTACATGGATAAGAAGTTATAATATGATCATTTCTAAAACCTTGCCTTCATGTGCGGCATGTGAGGCAACGGGTGACCACCACCTCTTATAAATTCTCATCCTGTTGTTGGTGCTGTCACTGTAGGGTCAAAAGAATTCAGCATGATGATATTATCACAATATGTATCATTTTTAAAAACAAATGTTAATAGACACATTTTGGGAAACTGCTCTCATCGCTTCTGCAAACTCTGTCCTATTTACATCTTAAAAGATATTTTAAATTCTGCTAAAAACATTCTACCTATCACTTTTCAAAATGGTCTTAATGCCCACTAACATCTGGCTCTGTGTACCATGGAAAAGTGTTTCATTAGCATCCAGTTCTATTTCAAATTAACCTGCCATATATTTGTTTGTTTGTTTGTTTTTGGTTACAGCTTAGCCTCAACGGTAACAAAACAACCGGACGCACATGTAGATTTTGAATCAGGTTGCTGTTGCCAGGGTAACGGACATGGGAACTGAAACACGTGTGTAACAACTGTAACGCCTCATAGGGAAGCTTTGTGCAGGATCACGTGAAGTGAATTAACCTGTTGAATCATCAGAATGGGGACTATTAAAATCATAGCATACTCTATCGGGCCAATGCCTCTCATCAAGTTGTAGAAAAACGCTTGCATCACACTACCTGAGAGGCATGCGTTTACTGGACTAGTATGATGAAGCCCTCAGAGGTCACTTATGCTGCCACTGCAGATTTGGTGAAATGTGTGTGCAACAGAAACTCATTTCATCTGGGGCACTTGACGTTATGAATATGAATGTGCTGTGATGGCAGTTAATATAACAGCTTGGCAACATGATGATTGGACAGACAATATATGACAATGAAAGGAAGAAAATGTAAAATCTGGACAAGAAATAAGGTGTTTCCAGCAGTTTATGAGGAATTGGGTCTTATTACAGTGGGATAAAATAGTTTTCCGAGTGGCTGATGGATGAACCAATGTTTCCACTCTTTAAACGCTAAGCAAACCTATACTTATTCTAACCAGTTTTTTAAAAAGACAGGAGACAATTGCCTAACAAAAACAATAGTTTCTCTAACTTGGGAACACTTTATTTTTAAACCTAATGGGATTAAAAAAAAATCATACACTGGCAACACATTTCGATAACAAACCAAGCAAAAAGAAACTCCGAAAATTTGTATTCAAAGTTCATTCAAGATACAGCAGCTTTCTCATTCATAAATGAAGAACCATCTTCTTGATTAAATGCTCTCCCTCCCTGCAGACCTTGGTCTGAAGTATGGAGACATCGCTGACATATGAACGCTGCATCTACTTCCTGACTGCAAAATCTATAATTCATACAATGAAAAGAGGGGAATGTGTGGAAAAGAACAGAAGGACCAATTGCCCTCATCTTCATTCTTACCCTGTTTTCTGTCCTTATATGATCCCCCCTGATTATCATCCTGAGCATATTTAATCATTTACCATATAAACAATGTTGTTTAATCAGATTAAATCAAAACAAATGTTTTCTAAGGACAAAAATTATATGTATGGTCATATGGCATAGGTTTTCTAATACATCATTTACACAGAAAAGGGAATATGTTTTCCAATGCTGATGAAATTGAACTAATTCAAATGTAAGGCAAGTCAGTGGTAGCTGCATTATTCACATTGCCAGAACATTAGTCATTTAAGTGTGTCACAGTTAAATGACTGGCTTCAATTTAACACAATCTGACTGCAGAGGACCCCCAGGATGTCATAATTCATGTCAGATAATTTTTTGTGAGTCTGTGAGCTTTATAGTAGTTAGGTGAGAAATTCTAAACCTCAGATCGGATCAAATAAGAGAAATGGTCTAATTCTGTCTACAGAATTTTTTAATTGAATGTCTTTGAAATTCATTCTTTGTTTTAGATTAAAGTGGAGTGTCATGAGTGGGTGGTTTTATTTAGTGTCTTTGACAGTTTCTTATGGCTTTTCCAGGTGCTGTCACTTGGGGCTGATGTGCTGCCAGAGTACAAACTCCAGACAACTCGTATTGACAAGTTTACCATCCTCCACTATAGCCCCTTCAAAGCTGTCTGGGACTGGCTAATCCTGTTGCTGGTCATCTACACCGCTATCCTCACTCCTTACTCTGCTGCCTTTCTTCTAAATGACCAAGAGGAGCAGCGGAGGCGGGAATGTGGATACTCCTGCAGCCCTCTCAATGTGGTAGATTTGATGGTGGATATCATGTTCATCATTGACATTCTTATAAACTTCAGGACCACTTACGTGAACCAGAATGAGGAAGTGGTCAGCCATCCAGCTAAAATAGCAATCCATTACTTTAAAGGCTGGTTCCTCATTGATATGGTGGCAGCAATCCCCTTTGACCTTCTTATCTTCGGCTCAGGATCAGATGAGGTATGTTGCTGCCTTTAATGGATGTACTGTATTTTTCTTTACCTGTTTTTTTTTGTCCCCTGGAGCTTTAGTGCACATTACCCCAGGGACACTTTCACTTTTGCCCGGACTTGTGGCCTAGGAGCACTACTTAAACCCAGAGTTTTTCTGTGCCGGATCTGAAAGGATTACTTTCAAAATTGTGTTGGATTTTTTCTTTCTCTCCTTCTTACTTTTTTCTCTTTTTTCTGAATGGTCCTCATTCTCGAATCCATTTACACGGATTAATGGCTTACCAAATGGCAATCAATGATGCATTTAGTGAGAAGCAGACCAACAGGACTATGTGCACAGCTTACATGCTGATGTGAGATGGCCATTGGTAGGCTGTTTGCCAGGCTTGCCGGCCTGTTTGTGTGGGAGGTCATTTTCCCTAAGGCTCTGGATCTACTTCAGGGCTTTATCGTGCTTTGTAGGCCCTCCATTACACCAGAAAAGCTCCTGATTATAAACCATAATCATCTTTTCCATCAGTGCTGCTGCTGCCAATGCTGAGTCAATTCACTGAATCAAAACAAGACGAAAAGAAAGGGACATCAGTTTTTTTCTCATAAGAAAGTAACAGACAAATTGGTCTTAGAAAATAATATTTGATGAAAATTGATCTTTTGTCTTTCATGAGTGTAAGTAGGTTGACATATGCTTTAGTGACATGGTGATTCATAACTTCTATTTATAGCTTCCTCATTTGGTTTTCCGAAATCTCAGACTGATCATGTAAAGTCCTGCTCAGCTTCATTCTCATTCAGAAAATCAAAGTAACTGAGACAGTGGCAGATGGTTTTCACAAGGTTTTAATTTGGGAGCTTAATACGATGGTTTTAACCTGTAAGCGCTTAAGCAAACCTTTTGATTAGGACTGAAAATATAATTGAAATAGATTTTTATATCTCAATGCCCGGAGGTGGAAAATAATTTTAAATGATTAATGAAAAAGGGATCCATCGCTCAGAGGAGTGATTATGATAGAAACATAAAGGACTCATTCATGTCTCCATCTCTGTGAATGTGATGAAGAGGAAGCTGAATGCATTGTTCCTACTTAAACCTGTGAATGCTGTCCCTATTAAGGAAGAACATGGAGAAAATTGGGGATGGTGATGCTAATGTTACCCTATGAATATATTAAGTGTACAAATGTTCTTATTCTGTTTAACCTTCATTGCAAATTTAACTTTTCTTTCTTAACTTTTCTATTGTTTATTCATTATTTCATTATTAAAATAATCCTTTTATTATTAAGATAGATAGTATTTCTCAGTTAAACATTATAATGTAATCCATACCAACTGCTCTTTAAAAAATATTATTGCAGCACTGGATCTCACTGTTTTTAAACTAAAGCAAAGAATGTATGTAAATCAAAGTTGGAGCTTTCACAAAGAAGCCCACAAAGCAATGAAGTACACAGGGAGACAGCCTTATTGACTCAAAGAATGTTCATTTGACACATTCTTGAATCATTCCAGGAAAGCTTGAGAATGAATGAAGAGTTATTTGATTTTGCCCCTGTACTAGAAGTGTAGCTTGAAATTAAATGTATACGAATGGACCCCAAATTAACCTCAGTTTAGGCCTTCTAATTCATTGGAACAACTGAAAGCTCTCTGAGAAGCTAAATAAGTGTGTTTGTTAACCAGTGGCATTATGAACACCTCATTTAAATACTTAGATACTCATAACAGTGCGGTTTTAATAAAGATAAGTTCTTCAGCTTGAATGAATGTTTTACAAGAACAGAAACGGGTAATCATAAAATACTATAAAAAGATGATGGTCCAAATTGAAATATGGATACAATTCCCATTTATGAGAGCTACACTCACATGGTTGGCAAGTCATGTAGTCTTTAACTAAATAAAAACACAAGTCTAAAGTTTACAGAAACCTTAATGTATGTTTACTTGGATGCGAGTGTTATCTAACAGGAGAAATAACAAGAGAGGCTGACCGAGTTTGTTTAGTTTTTTTTTTTGCATGCTTTTCTACTAACAGTTGATTGTGCATAAAATCAACAATAGTGTGTCATGAAGAGTCTTTCTTCCCCTCTCATTCATCTTTCCCTCTCTCTATGCTGTTCACCATGTCAATATTTTAAGGACCTTACAAAGATTCACAAATCATGTTTCAAGGGAGCTCATCTCTTATTAAGAGGATCCAAGCCTCTATGAATGTGTACCCTGAGGTTGGAGTGAATGGCTGGTCTGCACTGCTTAATATGGAATGGTTTGTTGTAACTGATGGCTAATTTTGCTCATAATTGGCTTTGTAGCACTTCAAAAACACAATTTAATCAGCGTAATAAAGTGGAACTCTTATTTTTTTAGCTTGAACTTAAGGTCCATTTTGTTTGTCTGATTGTCTCTACTGCATATTACCAAGTATTGATTCTGTGATATATGCAATTATGACACAGGCATAACAACACTGTACATCCGTAGTGTTTAAGCCACTGAAAAAATTTTCTTCTGTTTTCTATTCCAAATGCAATTGTGCAGACTTGCTTGCGTCACCACAGCTGAGGATGCAATGACCCACACTATGGTTTAAATCAACAGCAGTCAACCAAAACATATTGTATTCTATATTTATGCATTTTAGCCTTTGTGTATGGGCCAGTGAGGGATTGTTCAGAAATATTTAGGCTTATTGTGTATATTATGACTAGACTGACATTCAACTTTTACTACTTCCGCTAACAAATTCACAATCTAATTTGTTTAGACAACCACTTTGATCGGCCTGTTGAAGACAGCAAGGCTCCTGCGATTGGTGCGTGTAGCCAGGAAGCTGGATCGCTACTCCGAGTACGGAGCTGCCGTGCTGATGCTGCTGATGTGCATCTTTGCCCTAATTGCCCACTGGTTAGCCTGTATTTGGTACGCTATTGGCAATGTGGAGAAACCCTACTTGGAGCACAGGATTGGCTGGTTAGACCATCTTGGCGTTTCTATAGGGAAGAGATACAACTACAGTGATCCTAACTCTGGTCCCTCGATCAAGGACAAGTACGTCACAGCACTTTACTTCACATTCAGCAGTCTGACGAGTGTCGGTTTTGGAAATGTTTCCCCAAACACCAACTCCGAGAAGATCTTTTCCATATGTGTCATGTTAATTGGCTGTGAGTATCATATTTTATTTTTTACATAATGCACATCCATCTTGAATTACTTCAGTCCTTGACATATATCAGTTAGTTAATCTGTTTTCTCATATTCTACACAAAAATCTCTGTTTTTGGTTGAACTCGTTGACATTCATTAGCAGGTGTAACTAATGTGCAAATCTCTGTACATTTCGCCCACTTTATGACATCACTCTTTTTATTTCAGCTTTGATGTATGCCAGTATTTTTGGAAACGTCTCTGCCATCATCCAGAGGTTATACTCGGGGACGGCACGCTATCATGCTCAAATGTTACGGGTCAAAGAGTTCATCCGCTTTCACCAGATCCCCAACCCACTGAGGCAAAGACTAGAAGAATACTTCCAACACTCGTGGGCCTACACCAACGGCATTGATATGAACACGGTACATAACAGAGATCAACACTCCAACATGTCACTAAATCTGAAGATGGAAAACCAATTACCGTAAATAACTGATTGCACTGATTGATCTTTAAGAGGATGCTTATACGAAACTAAAAGGAGTTTTCTTTTGTTTTTCTGGCTTTCATTTGGACTGACATCTCTTCATCTGTAAGAGCAGGAGGTACATATTTTTATTTCTTCTCTTTCAACTCTGTTTTAAATAGCATCAGTTTCCATAGTCTGTTTATGTTATTAATGGAATTTTTAATAGTTATGCATGTCCTGTTCATCATATAGCAACATTATTACTGTATAGTAATAACACTTATACCTATTGTTTTTATTTCCCATGATATTGCTAAACGAAGCATTCTTTTCAGTCAACTTATTTTCTTAATCAGATCCATTAGAAAAAAATTTTTTTACTGATTCATCCTTTGCACCATACACCAATTATTGTTATATGTAAGATTGAAACTGAAAATCAGACTATTTGTGCCTGTGTTACCTTAGAATGGGACAGTTATATCTGCAGGGGACACAGTCCACTATGCTATGAGTCACAATGTTTCTACATTAGCATAGAAAAGACAAAAAACTGTCTGTAGAGAGCACCTTCCACATTTGTCTCCAACATGATTAGAAGGTCTGTAAGTAAGGTAGAGGCCTACAACTTATTTCTTAATCTAAAATCTCAAGTTTTTATATTGAACGTGAGATCCATGTGTTATGACATATAAACGACATTTTATAAAGCACAGCAAAATCCAAACAACAGCAAGGATTCAGAGATAAAAACCAAAATACTCCTTTTATAGAATAGCACATTTAAAAAACTGGTGTATTTTTGAGAAAAATGTTGTATTCTAGTTATTTGTTGTGTTGTTCAAAATGCTCGATGGAGTTTTTTGTGTTATTTGTATCTTCTCTGTTGTTTCACGTTGTCCTTTTGTGCTTCTGTGAAATGTTTTGTTTTACAAGCCTTTTGTGTCTCTAATCACATTACACAGAACATTTTATGAACAACATGTGCCTTTTAAATGGGCCTATGGCTCGGTTACATGCTTGATTTTACTCTGTATCTAGGTATCTATGCTATCGTCAAGGCTAATTGCAACCTTTCTCACATAAGCGCGTTGATTCGACACTTATCTGACCAATGAATCCAGTGAATAGCATGATTACTTTTCAGATCCATCTCTTAAATTATAATTAACCAGCATTATAAGCTTTTAACACAATATTTTTCGATCCTTTACAGGTATTAAAAGGTTTCCCTGAGTGCCTGCAAGCAGATATTTGTCTTCACCTCAACAAAAACCTTTTGCATGACTGCAAAGCTTTCCAAGGAGCTACTAAAGGCTGCTTAAGGGCTTTGGCGATGCGCTTCAGTACAGCACATGCACCCCCTGGAGACACTCTGGTCCACAGCGGCGATGTTCTCACTGCTCTCTACTTTTTGTCTCGTGGTTCTATTGAGATCCTGAAAGATGACATCGTAGTTGCAATCTTAGGTAAGGTTTTGCTGCTTATGTTCATCAAGAAATCCATTTCTTTATTCATTCGGTGTTCTTAAATCCCATAACTTGTCATTGTTGCAAATTGTTTTGTTTTTTTCATTTAAATCCCTCATGAAACATTATATTGTTGAAGATAAACTCAAGACCTTGCAGATTGCTTTAGGTTGAATTATTTATGCATTTAGTGACAGTCTCAGTTGCATGTACAACCTCCATCACCTTCTAAATAAGTGATCAATTGTAAAAGGTCAGCGTCTGTTCACTATTGTACATAAAAGCTCTCGGATTCTTTTAGCTAAGTATCAGTACCAGACAAATTCCAAACCTTTTTCAACAACTATGGTAAAAGAGTCAGAGTTCTTCTTTTTTATTTTCTTTTTTTTGTGGAAACATCTAACGTACCCTGAAATTACTATTGATTCACACATAGATAATTTATAAATTATTAGAAATTACAAAATATTGAAATCCATTTTTAGTGGTTGTATCTTAGTGATGTATTTTCAAAGAGCATAGTGACGTAAGGATTATGAAAAGAGCTGTGGATGGAACCATTTTAATGCTGCATTTAATTGTGAATATTGTGTTAGAAAGGTGGAATTTAAAATGCATTATTCTTTTAATAATGATGGGTATTTATCTTTGTCTCCATGGCTGAACTGTAGCCAGATGCTACAGGCTGAGCCTGGGTTAAATATGCCATTATTTCTATGATGAATGCCCTCCATAGCTGCACCTGACAGAATGAGGTTTGAGCCCTACAAAAGTTGCTGCATCACACAAAACACACTGTTAATAAACGTGCCTGGGAAGTTACTCATCCCATAGGTCCATCTAATTCTTCACTGTACATACACAGTGCTCAGTCAGCAGTGTTTTCCTCTAGTTTGTGCATTGGGTCTTGAATGTTGCTTTTCCTGTTTTGCACCTGTAACATGCACCTCTTTTGATTACATAGACTCATGCAAAGCTATTTGCATAACTTCACATGTGAAGAAGAAGTCTGCTACAATAACCATAGTCTAAATCTATGTGGCAAAAGCTGGATGTGTCGGAGAGACACTGGCCTGCGTGAAGCTTTCCTCTGTGGTAGAAAGGTGTCCGGCGCATGCTGTGAAAGGCACACTGGCAGCCAATGTATCATATCTCTTTTTCCTGAACCCCTGCTTACACTGTTGGCATTTAGTGAACCTCACACACCAACAAAGGGGTTTTTCAGGATGGCCTTTAAACCAGACCTCTTGTCATTTGTGAAAATGGATCTCTTTTTCAGCAGAGGGAACCCTTGTTATTCAACCAGAAAAGGAAGGTCATGATGCAGTATACTTTTCAACATTATGGAAGTTTGATGAAGAACAGGCTTCATTATGTGATAGCCATTATCAACACACACATTTGCTTTGAAGTGCACAAAAAATAAAGTGTGTCAGTCTCTATCAATCATCCTTTTTGCCTCACATCAAAGTTACTTTGTGTTAGTGGTTATTCCTCAGGGTAAATAATGGATCAAAGATAGAAAGGCAGCTGATGCGCAGGCCTTGGGAGAGGAGAGGCTTATTTGATTTTCATTATCCACAAAAAACAGACCCGCCTGATGGCTTTTAATAATAAGTGAGAAATAGAAAAAAATAAATGACCCCTAAAAAAATTGCAACACAAATTTCCTTCCTTAAACGGTTAATTATTTTTGGAAGTCAATGCAGGTGAAGTTCAAAGTTTCCCCTTATGCCCAATAACTTAGCGAAATGACACATAGGCTGTATATGTGTTTCACACCCAGGAAAAAATGACATCTTTGGAGAAATGATCCATCTTTTTGCCAAGCCTGGGAAGTCCAACGCAGATGTGAGAGCTCTGAGTTACTGTGACCTGAGCACCATCCAGAGAGAAGATTTGCTGGACGTGCTTGACATGTACCCAGAATTTGCCGACTACTTCTTCAACAACCTGGAGCTTACCTTCAACCTCAGAGACGAGTCTGTCAAGGTAGATGTCAATAGTGTGAAATAGGATGCACTTTCACTTTGTGCTGCATTATTATTGTCAAGTGCACACATTCTGTTGGATTCTGTTCTTTCTTTGCCTAGCGATTTCCTGTTGTGCTTTGCCACTTTTAATTCATCAACACCTTTTTATTTAAAGCCCACTGATGTCCAAGAATGTGAATCAGATGGCGAGGGGAATAAAAGCTTGAAAAGACGAATCTCTTTCACACCAGATCTACCTGAAGGTCAGCAGAGACTAATCCACAGTGCAGCCATGTTCAGCATGCTTTCTGGTGTCAAATGTGTTCTTTGTTGTTGTTAGCTGAGTGCTGCTGGCTGATAACAGGTGTTCTTCCGTGGAATATAGTACAGTGTTATTCTGCTGCTGATTGCAATTCTCCAGGGGAAAACAAGGAAATGACTAAAGACGGTCAGAAAGACAGAGGTTCTAACTCGTGCCTGAGGAGAAGTTCAGCTGTCCTGGGTTCCTCCTCACTCGGTGTTCCAGTCATGGATTCAGATCCAATTGCCAGAGACAACGAGGAGCAAAGACCATCCACTGAAGGTGATGGGTTTTGATATATAAACTGAAATATTACTCTTAAATAAGTGTTTGTGTTTGGAAAATAACTTTTAGGGTTACATTATGGACAAACCCATTCTTAAGTAGGTGTCTGTCATGCTGCAATTAGATATTTAACATGGTTTATTTTTCTTATTATTATATGATAATGTAATATTACTTGAATTTACTGTAGAATGCCTTTATAACATCAGTTGCTAAAATTGTGGTACCTGCATGTAACTTATAGGATCAAAAACATTCTCATCCCTCTTTAGACTGTGGTGAGGCATAACTGCTTACATGTAGTTTTTGCTTCTTGGAGTGTACTGTAAATTACCACATAGTGTGGAATTGAAATAAGTCATACATTAGCATGCAGCTTAATGTAACTAGTTATTAAAAATTATTGTAATGACTTTTTTAGATGCTATCAATATTGTATTTTTCAAGAAATCATTAACCTTGAAATTAAGCAATTGTATCCCCACATTTTAAACTTTCTTTTTCCAAGGTATTATTTCTAAAGATTGTTAAACAATTCGCAGCCATCGTCACACAGACCTGCTCTATCTTCAATTATAGATGGTGTAGAATACTTGGCAAGTGATTCACTGATGAGCCCAGTTATGCCGTAATTGTCTTGAGGGGACGCTGTGATGTGAATTAGGTGTAACTGTAGGGTGGCAGTTATGATTTCCCTAGTTATCATCATACCTGGCACCAGTGGTGTATTTATTTTTACAGGGTCATTTCTCACCAATGCAAGTGTAAAAAGCAGAAATCAAGGAGAGGAAGTTTTGTGAGATTGCAGAAGAAGCCTCAGTGCAGGAAGGGAGCTCATGCTTCAATGCAGAAATGCAGCAATAACAGCTTGGAGTTGGAGAAAAGGGCATTTACTTATAATCTATCTGCTGTTCTAGCTGGTACAATACAAAAATAAACATTAACATTTAAAACTCTTTGTTGATTAGTTGATAAGTCTACCTTGTGCAACATAATTGTAAACGTTGTGCACTTACCAGAGGGTTTTGGTACAATGCAGATATATGGAAAAACATCTGACAGACTGATTAATCCATCATTTTTAGAACAAAACCACCTCACAGACCACCCCATTTGATAGTTAAAATGCAGAACTAACCACCTCTGTTTTTAAAACCTCAAAAGGGGCACAACACTTGGAATATCACAGAGCTGCAGGCTGAAAACCACTGAGTGTCCAACAGAGATAACAACAGGGCAAACAATCCCATAATAATTCCCCTGATACTGTACAAAAGGTTGATGAATTACAACAAAGATTCTACACGTAGCTTTCCTGCAGAGATTAATTACTTTCTATTTCAGTTTTCTTTTTGTGTAGTGATGACGTTGTTCTGACCCACATGTGGGAATGTAAAGCATGTGTGTTGGTTTGGTTTTCCAGATCTGCCCTGTGATAAATGGTCCTGTAATAAGCCTACAGACTACCTGGATGAGTCAGCACAGTTCCAAAACCTGAGAGAGGATGATAATTCTGCCAGTGAAATCACATATGGAGAGGTTGAACAGCGCTTAGGTCAGCTTCAAGAGCACTTAAACAGGTAGGTATTTTTAGAGTCAGCAAAGAGAAGGTTGATACAGGAGCTATCATGAACTATGATTTACCCCGCAATTTCAACTTCACCAGTTTATCTGCCAATGTGACTTCTTTGTTTCATGTAAGATGTATTAAAGTCATTCTAACACTGTGCTCAGGTGAAAATAATAAAATAATATCCCATACCAACAAGGTACAGTAAATGCTGAGACTCGATTTTAAACCATCCATCAATTAACTGTACCACTTATTCCCATGGGGGTTGTGGGGAGCAGGGGGGGCTGGAGCCTATCCCAGCCAACAATGGGTGAGAGGCCACTCTCGCAAAACCGAGCCTAGCAGAAGAGAATTTATAGAAGAAATAGGCAGATATATATCCCTGATTCAGATCCCTGTTACGTTTTTAATCTACCTTATCTACATTTATTTATATTTTCATCAAATTGTTAATAAATGCTTCATTTTGCAAAGTTGTCACCACCCACGATGTTAAAACTAAACGGAAGCTACGCTGAATGTTTATGAGTAGGTGGGGGAAAGTAGCTTGCTGGCAGAAGCAGTTCCAGGACTCAGAGTGGGAGGCTTGATCTGCTGGATGCAGGATATACTGTACCACTGTTAAACCAAAGTGTATCAAACTTTATAATAATATAAGTTGGAACAAGAGTCCCTGCTAAATGCCTAGAAGGAAACTGTTATGTTAATAGGAAAATATGTTGCAAGATATTTTCTAGGAGCATACATTTTTTAAAGTAGCATGTTAACCAGTTGAAAGAACGTACCAGCGGCCACCTGAAACAGACATACAAATTATCAGCATTTTTCACTGAAATTAAACAAGAGATCTAAAGATAGCATCGTGCTTTTTAAAATTCTGGACTGGCTCATTTTGTTAAGCACAAATACAAAGTTTTATCCACTGCACTATACCTGACCTTGTTTTTCCCTAATGCCTGCTTGCAGCAGGATAAGCAGAACATCCCTGTCATATTATATTTTTCAGGCTTAAACTAGTACAAAAGCTTATGGCTGGAAACAAATTGCAAAGTAGAAATTTCTTAAAAGATCACCATGAATAGCAAGAAAAAGAGTAGCAGTTCCATGCAATAACAATTATTATGTCAATGCTTAGGTTCAGATATGTAATTGAGATAATTGAAAGGTATTATGCATTAACAAATTTTGCCAAACACCCTAAATATGGAGCTTGGGTGACGTCTAGTTATAATTAGACTGACTAACCAAGTATGTTAAAGTAATTTCCACAGTAAATGCTGAGCTCACACCTCCCACACAAAGCTCATTATCACCCCTAGCTGGAGCTCTGTCTTCCATCTACTTTTCTTGCAGCATGTGTTTCCACACCTTTACCATCTTTTTATTTGTCCTCCACTGAGGAGCAGAAGCTCCATCTACTGCTCAGTGAAGTATTGCTGCTTGTGTTTCAAATCATTATAAATAAGATTCAGCTAGGATCCTACGAATCAGAATTAAGCATTCATTTCCTCCAGCAGTAGATTCCATTTTGAACAGTATCTGTCTGAATGTCCTTCTAACTCACTGTGTTGATCTGTTTTTAGACTGGAGTCGCAGCTGACGTCAGATATTCAGACCATACTGCAGATGCTGCAGAGACAGCCGACTCCAGGACCTCCTGCCTACAGCACTGTGACTGCCAGTCCAGAATATCACAGACCTGCTGTGAAGATGCAGCCAGTCACTCTGACTGCAAGCTGCCTTTTCAGCCATACTGGAACTCAAGTACAGGTGGAACTTTATTCATATATAGTATAAAACATTTATTACCATATTTGAACTGTGGTAGAAATCAATGATGACTTACATATTCATACTTTACTGACGAATCTTCTTTTCAGGGCTCTAGCTATAGGCTGGAGAGCACCATTCAGGAATCCAAAGACTCTGTGTCCAGCTTGGCCATTGTGAATTCACCTATGGAGGACAGCCTTACAGCATTTTTTGAACAGAGACATACAGACCCCCCACTACAGCAACAAGTCATTACAGCGCATCAACAGTTAGCATTGATCCCTCTTCAAGTTGAAACAACCTCTGCCTCTTCCTCCCCAGCATCACATTCTGACCCCAAGCACAACACCACTGGACACTATAAACCTGTCACAGATTCAGAGTTTCCAAGGCCATGAACTTTTTCGACAACATTATACTCTAACGTCAGGGTTAAAATGCTGTAATTACTAAGTAGCACTTTTTATGTTTTTATCAGCATGCTGGCACAGCCATCTGTCATGTTACAGTGGCTATGTAATAGAAGTAATATTTTCTATCATTGTGCATGTGGATAAAACATTGTTGTTTTTCAGTTAAGAGGGAAATAAGAAACCCTTTAGAGAAAAAGAAGAATCCAAGCAGCTATCAAAGCACTAACTTGTTTTCTGTTTGAACTTTATTTGAACTGCACTTTTCAAACCAAATTTCATCATCTCAGTATATATATATTAAGTCTGTTGTAATCAGAAATAATTTTCTTTCTGTAGATTACTAAGCAGATACCCAACTAAATCACAAGTCTATTCAGGTCAGTCCCTGTTAAATGGAAATACTTCCTCAGTCACCAGGTCCATTGTTTTAAGTAAATTCTGCATTTCTGGTTTTAAAAAATCAAACAGACTTCTATTAATAATGGAATTAACACTTAAACAACTTTCTAATTTAACAAGGCTTTTTATTCTTATCACCCTCTTGTGCTTCAGCTGTCAATGTTCCAACACAGTTGGTCACACTGGAGTGGACCATCAGGCTAGGGTCAGCAAGAATAAGCGCCACATGACCCACAGTCATGGATTCTGGTCTTGTCATCAGTGCAGCAATCTGTCTCCATTAGCAACTCAATTCACCAACCCCAAGTAGAAACAAAGGTTACCTTGACAATCAGAGAGACATGCCCCATCCTATACTTTCTAAAAAAGATGAGCTGACAGACCTACCTCACAGAAAGCAGATCCCAGTAGCCAGCACCTCAGACACCAGTTCATTACTTCAAATTCCTTTAGTCCCATGTAGGTGTTAGTCCCACAGCCAGGGGAAAACTGGCTCTCCCACCACCAGTTACATGATCTAACAGCCGTGCTAAAATCTGAAGAATCAATCATGTCTGATCTGGCATGTGGACATGGTGAAATTGAGAGTAGCACCAAATGGAACCGCCACACAGCCTCAATTAAGTACAGGTTACGATCAATGGGAAGTCAAAAGCAGCTGATAGATTAGGTGACAGACATTAACCATCAAACTGCCACTATACAAGTGTATAGTGTACTAAAGGCAACAGAAACCTTTCCCTTGCTGCTGTAGAGATACCATTATGGTTTTACCTCCTACTACTGAGTCTCAGTATTGGGGGCAGCCAATGTATTGCTCACTGCCAAAGTGAGCCACAATTCATCAATCAGTTTGCTTTACTCCAAAGCAACAAGCAAAATAGGTGCGGCTTTGACTTTAGATTTCAAATGCTGGATGTTGACAACCCTTCACTGTTTTCATGGAAGCCCTGATGGATGGCATCTGGAGAGCACAGATGCTTATTCACATTATTGACCTGGACAGACTGAGACTGCAAAAGGAATGTGAGCCAAAATTCATGGCCCTGCACTGTTTTGTGTCCTCACTGCTATTGTATTTATGTACCTGAGTTACAAGGAGGTGACTTTGTTACAACAAAAAAACGATGATACTGCAGTCCGTCTAGTTTCATCTATTGGTGCACAGGAAATGACACAGAGGGGACAGACAAGAGCCCCATACTGAGTTTCCTCTCCTGGGCCAAAGAGCTTGTGTGAAACACTGATGAACTTGGTCATGGATGTTAGAACCTGCAGGTGTTACATACACATACTTTACAAAGAATGTTTGAACCTATTGGTGTAATACAGCATTAAAAAAGGGTGAGAACAGTTTCCTTATCATTAGTTTTATTCCTGTCTTCTCTGAAGTGTGACTCAGGGGTTTTGGCACTTGCACTGCAATAAACAAAACTAAGTATACAGTAGTTTTGTTCTTTAGTAAATGTGCATTGTTACTACAGTCACTGATGTGCTACTGTACAGCCATACGTCAGCACAAACTACATATGCTTGTTTAGAAAAAAAATACAACAAGCAGATTTGAGGATTTTCTGCTGTTATCCCAGAGCTTGGCCTCTGGCATTTCAACTAAGCAGTGCATGAGGGTTTTTTCTATCTAAATTTTTCCTGTCTTGCGCTGTTTGTTATCCAAAGTAGCACATAATTTAAAATGATGTCAGCTTACATGTCTTTTTCAGTACGTTGTACGTCGAGAGTGTATTAGGAGAAGTTGGGATATTTGAAGAAAAGTTACAGTAGCACTTGCGCATACGCAGGCCCAAAAATGGGTCTTGTGCCTATAAATCCAATCCAAATGCTAAGTTTCATCTTAATATTTAGATAAATATTCAACAATTAATCCTATTGTTACCCTATGAAGTTTTGGCCTCTGTACATTAAAGTAAATTATTTTCAGTTGTTGTAGAAAAAAATATGTATCATTCAAAAATGTAAATAATATTATTTTGATTTTTTACTGAATTAATTATTTGAGAGAGTCTATAGTAAAACAAAGAGTAGTTAATATGCCTGTTTTTAAGCTGTGGAAGCAATAAATGAACATACAAAGCTGCGATTGTGTCATTTGTTTTCCCGTTTTCTGTACATTCATGCAGTATTTATTTGTTTTGTTTTGTTTTACTTATAAAATAGTGGTATGAACAAGAACAATCTAAAGACTGTTACACAGTATTGTTATATCCAGCCATAACAGTTATATACTCCTGACAAATTTCAGGCTTTTTTGTGTTAAGTCTTTTTTCTGCTCTAAAGTTCCAAACAGGTTATCAAAGATGGAAGGAATGCATTACAACAGTGTTTTTTGACATTGCCTTGCTTAAATGTGCAAGGACGTATCTGAAAAAAGGTTGCCTGTATCAATTTCAGCATTTCTTTAAAACGTAGCAGTGCCTTTCATTGGAGGATAATGTTTTACAACTAAATCTGTAGAATGCAGAATGTGTAGACAGTACTAAATGAAACAGTGGACTCAAGGGATGTCCCTGTCCTTTAAAACGCAGCTGTGGGTCACTGAGGACTCCAGGTTCCCACCTTTATGCGTAAATTTGAAATTACTTATTTAAATTGATAATTGGCAATTATCAGTAACACTCCACAATATCATCTATAAGATTGTTGTTATTATCTGTCACTACATATGTTAATTATTTAAACTAATCTTAGTTTCTGTGTATGATAAAGTATTTGTCTCTACTGGAAGAGTGTGTACAGTCCGCTTTGACTCGAAGAACTTCTGTGAAAATATCGACATCTAGTGGTCATGAGTAGGTTATGGTTTTGTGAAAAACGAAACAGAAAGAGTTTCGCTTTTCTCGGCCTGCTTTCCTGGTAACAGTGAATCGTCATTCTGACTGAGGGTGCTTTTAAACTTTATCAGCTGCTCGGTGGGTCCCGATGGCGTCCGATGACATCCATGAGGTTCTGATAGAGGCGCTGAGGCCGCGGCTCCAGGAGTATATCGCGGTGGAGCAAGCGGTCAAATATTTGCATTTTATCAACCCCGCTCGAAAAGAGCAGATAAAACAAAAAGCCAGAACCGACGGCAACGTCGCCGCTGCCAACGTCCTGATCAGCGCGGTGCTGGAGAGGCCGCACACGGACGGCTGGTTCCGGGCCTTCGTGGACGCCCTGTCGCAGGGAGGAAGCCAGCTCGCTGCGGACTATTTGAATTCAAACCCCCCTGAACCTGACGTGGAAGCCGAAAATGACAACTGCGTCCGACTTATTCGGCTACTGGCTCCCAGTCTTGTGGACATGAAAACAGAACAAGTGTGTCAGCACTGTTTCTCCAAGAAGCTCCTCACCAACGAGGACAAAGAGCAGGTAAGTACACAAACAGTTGAAAAACGG
>JABUIW010000214.1:6283919-6329543 GCA_013363375.1 Menidia beryllina
AGTTGTCTTTATTTAGATAAAAAATACAAGCCTCAGAGAATTACGGTATGTGTTCAAGAGTCACGTAAAAGGTTACTAAGAAAGCTGGTGTGTTTTATTTGCTTTGTTAGCAATTCACTTTTTAAAACCCACGTCTCAGTTCCGGGCACTTCCACCACAAGATGGCAGACTTGATGCACTTTTAGTCTGAATGCAGTTTAGGGGGCCAAACTCTGCTGTCACATTTGCTCCAGAGATCCTGTTCACCTTTTAGATTTTGGCTGAAACAAGAAACAAAGGGAACATCGCCGGAGCTGACGAACTCCTGAGCAGAATTGTGAGGCGTCGTCCTGGATGGTATTCAACGTTTCTGGACGTTCTGCGAGAAACTGAACACATCTTCCTGTATGAGCTGACTGGAGGAGCACCCCTGAAGCAGGGTGGGTGTGCAGTTTCTGCTGCTTTATTACAGCATACACACCCATTAAGGAAAGACCAGGAGGCGGGAAACAGGTTTGACAAAGCTGTTAGAACAACATCTTTAGTCCAGACTCATGAGTCATCATCATGAGCTGGCATAGATGATGATCTTTGCGATTGCCTTATCAGTGTACTATGGTTTATTTCTAGTCCTTGTAATATACATTTTTTCTTTTTTTCATTATCTCTTTATATGATCAGCTAAGAAACAATCCTCCCAGATAGATGAGCCTACTGGAGATGAAGCCACAGCAGCAGAGAATCCATCAGCCGCCGAGAGCTGTGAGGACCCAGAACCAATGGTGATCAGTGTAACTGAGGAGCCTCCGGATGAATCCACAGGTCTTACAGAGTACCTTTGTTCAGTTGTCACTGACAGACATTTGGATGTGTTAATGCTGACATGGCAGCAGAAAGGGGGGAGGTTTCAATATGATACACATTGTGCGAAGTGGGCCAAAAGCATGGATATTGGAGAATTGTCAGATATGGTTTTCATTGGGTGTGTCCCTGTGTCCGCATGTCCTTAAGAACTCACAAAGCACAAAATTAAACGGAAAACATTTAATAAATAACACGAGTTTCAGAAATAACAAAAAGAAAGAAAATGCTAGTAAAATAACTTAAAAAGAACAATGTTCTTTTGAGTATTGTGTGTGGTTTGTACTCTGAAGTGTTTTCGATCCGTCATTTATTATTTACTTGAGATGATGCAGTTCTCACCACAATGAAGAATAACTGGAGATTTAAATGTATCTCATTTTTTTTCAGATCTGTATGCAAGTCCTGATGTGTCACACAGCACGGAGCCCTCACAGTCAGGTGGGATTCATCCACCCCACCCACCCTGCTGATTTAGTCATTTAAAGTATGTCAGTAATTTACATCATTCTGCAACACTAGAGCAAAGACAAAACCCAAGGACACTCCATTCCATCACAAGAAAAATGGTTGTTAGACCTGTAGCCCCTTTTTGTTGCCCCTTACTGTCTTAAAGGTAGAATTAGACAAGGTAGAACATTCATTGAAAACTTTCTTTGTGCCAGTGACTCCACACCAATGAATGAGTTCCATATGTGAACCATAAAGAACCAGTGAGAGGGCGTTGAGGAAAGAACAATGCAGGGCTTCAAATGAAAACCACATGCTTACTCAATGTAAGCAAATTGCAATGAAGTATTTTCACTCAGGTCGCTGTGAAGGGCGGGATTACTCTTCACCTCTGGGCTGAAACTGTTGTGGAATTTTTGGTCAAAGCCATAACACTCAGAAACTCATTTGAGATATCAAGTTTCAGAAGAACATTCTGTAATACCAGAAGCAGTTACCCAGCTGGCAGGGGACAGACATGAAGTGCAGCAACAGGGCTCTGACTCTCATGCATCTGTCATTTCACTTATGGTGAGGTCCAACCAGCCAAGCTCCTCTGTACTAATAATACAAACATCTGACGACGAACAGACGTACAGTGTCTTTCTTTTCCCCATTAGATTATACTTTTAATGTCATTCTTTTATTACTCCAATGAAACTCTTAAAGCCTTAACTGAACCCCAAACGTTGTACTGAACAAGAAAATCCATCACATATAACACAATTAGGTCATTTCAAACCATCATCTATCTTTATTTAAATACATTTGTGGCTAAAAAGAGAAGTTCACTAAAGGTGATTGTTGTTGACTAATTTGGCCAAACAAAGCTCTATCCAAAATGAACAAAAACTCAGAACATAATTTTTCTTTCTTTATTTTTTAAAAATAACTCTGGTGTCAGAGCAGAAATATGAGGTTTGTGACTGTATATCACCATATTTGAAAGGATAAAAAGACATGTTGACTGAGGTGTTTAGATTGGGTTAATTCAAATGTGTGAATGTATATACTATACAAAACCCCAACAAGCACCACTTGATTGTCCAATCACAGAGACAGAGGTCAGGTCCTGTTTGCTACAAGTTTATCCAGCTTCATATAGACAGGTCAGCTCTTGTCTGGATGATTAGACGATCAGAGCTTCTTCACTTTCTGCTTTGTTGTTGGTGCACATTTAATCAGAAAGGCAGATTTGCGCGGACTTGCTTCACCAACCCTCAGAAGCTTGAATGACTTCTTATCAAAGGACTCTCACAAATTTACACATTTGATAGTGTTTGTACAAAAAGTAGTCACATAACTATTGTTGCTAAACTTTTGTGTCTTTGGTAGATCAGTAATAAACTTTGCAAGCTATGTAAGGTATGTTTGTCCTCTATACTGAACTGGTGCATCAGTGCTTAGTAGAATAATATTAAATAGAGCAGACTGTTTGTCTCTCTAATTACTGGTGTCTGGAAACTGCGAGTAAAAGTTGAGAAAGCCTCAAAGGCCTGTTTTCTTATTGTTTTTAAAGCTCTATCTCACCATCATCTCAGACTTGTCTTTACAAAACCTGTAAACAGCCATTTAACCTTGGCATATTAGGTCTGAGGAAAATTAAAAGCAGTCTGCACAGTAAAAAAAAATGTCTGAGGTTTTTAACTCATAACTGTGGGGAAATGTGGAACTAAGAGAGGAAAGGGTAATGGGGAGGGGGGTGCACACGCTTTTTGCATTGTGCCTTAGTCATGAATTATCTTTCAGCCTAGACAAAGTGGATGAGTCACAGCCTGCCAGCAGCTTAACATCTGACTAAAGTAGATCACATGAAGTCTGCTTCCAAAGAGGAGAAGGAGACGATGTTCCAGTGCTTAAAAGACACTGGAAATATTATTGAAGTGACATGCAAGGACGTGACACAGTAAATCATGCATAAAGACATGTGGAAATGAGCTTGCTTGCAAAGGGTCGACGCGGTTCTTGCTGTTTGTTTTAACCTCTTTTTATTTTTTAGGATTCTCAGTTTCTTTTTTAGTCTGTTTACCTCTTTAGATTTAAACTGTACCATCTGGGACATGTACTGGTCTCTTTTTAGTCCATTGTTTAGGTCTTTGAGCCTTGTGATTTATAGAAAGCAAATTTAGCTCTAATTAGAGCTTTCAGTTACTTGATACGTAATGCAGCTGAGATATATTTCAGTACTTCTGTGGATTGAAGTCAGTGGTATAACAACGAAGTGTTTAAACCTTCATGTCGTTTATACATTTAATTTGTGCACTATGTGTGTCTTTTTACCCTTTTAATAGGAGCCTACAAAGACATTTCTCTATAATATTAGAACCACAAACAATCTCAGCCTTCTTGCTGAAGGAGTGTGTAATTGTGGCTTGCTG
Source organism: Menidia beryllina (assembly GCA_013363375.1). Taxonomy (NCBI): domain Eukaryota; kingdom Metazoa; phylum Chordata; class Actinopteri; order Atheriniformes; family Atherinopsidae; genus Menidia; species Menidia beryllina. The sequence continues at coordinate 6,287,627 of JABUIW010000214.1, forward strand.
ACTCAGACAGAAGTTTTCAAATTCTGCTCTGCATTGCAGATGGTTGTGACTTAGCACCGGCACCCGCCAGAGGCCCAGAAGAAGATGAAATTTCTCTTTGGGATTATCAGATGGAAGTCGCCAGCCCTGCCTTGAAGGGGGAAAACATCATCATATGCCTTCCAACGGGAAGTGGTAAAACCCGAGTTGCTGTATATATTACAAAGAAACATCTGGACCGCAGGAGGGAGGAGGGAAAACCAGGAAAGGTGGTTGTCCTGGTGAACAAGGTACAACAATATGAGGGTGCTGTATCTGACTTGAGGATTTTTCACTATTATGCTAACCCTCCTCTGACCATTTCAGTTCCAAAGAAAACACCCAGTTAATTTGCACGTGGGTCAGCTCCACCGCTAGTTCCATGTCAAACATTTTCCATATTTCCCTGCACTTTTTGCTCTTGGTTGTGGGAGATCGGCTTGGATTAGAGGTTTTGCAGCTTTAAAACTATGGCCTTGTGTTTGGAAAAAGCGTTTGAAACAGTGATCCTATTAGACTGAAAACCACAACAGATGGATATTTTTCATCCACGAAGAGAATATAACAATATCACCGTTAGTTATGTCTGGGCAGAAAAGTTCAAACTGTTAGGAACTGTGGAGTGTGGATCCATGAGCAGAAACTTGACCAGGAAAAAAAAAAGCAGGATCGCTTGATGCATTTTTCATTTATTGGACAACAATACACATACACTATATTGCCAAAAGTATTTGCTCACCCATCCAAATTATCGGAATCAGGTGTTCCAATCACTTCCATGGCCACAGGTGTATAAATTCAAGCACCTAGGCATGCAGACTGTTTTTACAAACATTTGTGAAAGAATGGGTCGCTCTCAGGAGCTCAGTGAATTCCAGCGTGGAACTGTGATAGGATGCCACCTGTGCAACAAATCCAGTCGTGAAATTTCCTCGCTCCTAAATATTCCACAGTCAACTGTCAGCTGTATTATAAGAAAATGGAAGTGTTTGGGAACGACAGCAACTCAGCCACGAAGTGGTAGGCCACGTAAACTGACAGAGCGGGGTCAGCGGATGCTGACGCGCATAGTGCGAAGAGGTCGCCAACTTTCTGCAGAGTCAATCACTACAGACCTCCAAACTTCATGTGGCCTTCAGATTAGCTCAAGAACAGTGCGCAGAGAGCTTCATGGAATGGGTTTCCATGGTCGAGCAGCTGCATCCAAGCCATACATCACCAAGTGCAATGCAAAGCGTCGGATGCGGTGGTGTAAAGCACGCCGCCACTGGACTCTAGAGCAGTGGAGACGCGTTCTCTGGAGTGACGAATCGCGCTTCTCCATCTGGCAATCTGATGGACGGGTCTGGGTTTGGCGGTTGCCAGGAGAACGGTACTTGTCTGACTGCATTGTGCCAAGTGTAAAGTTTGGTGGAGGGGGGATTATGGTGTGGGGTTGTTTTTCAGGAGCTGGGCTTGGCCCCTTAGTTCCAGTGAAAGGAACTCTGAATGCTTCAGCATACCAAGACATTTTGGACAATTCCATGCTCCCAACTTTGTGGGAACAGTTTGGAGCTGGCCCCTTCCTCTTCCAACATGACTGTGCACCAGTGCACAAAGCAAGGTCCATAAAGACATGGATGACAGAGTCTGGTGTGGATGAACTTGACTGGCCTGCACAGAGTCCTGACCTCAACCCGATAGAACACCTTTGGGATGAATTAGAGCGGAGACTGAGAGCCAGGCCTTCTCGTCCAACATCAGTGTGCGACCTCACAAATGCGCTTCTGGAAGAATGGTCAAAAATTCCCATAAACACACTCCTAAACCTTGTGGACAGCCTTCCCAGAAGAGTTGAAGCTGTTCTAGCTGCAAAGGGTGGACCGACGTCATATTGAACCCTATGGATTAGGAACGGGATGTCACTTAAGCTCATATGTGAGTCAAGGCAGGTGAGCAAATACTTTTGGCAATATAGTGTATATATATATACACACACACCTCACAAGGTGCCTTCAGGCACAGTCTGAAAACGTCAGAGAAAACACACCAAAAAAGTAAGGACCAAACACCTCCAGCCTTTGTAAACTGTGAGCAAATAACGCATCTAATGTATAGCTCCCAGTCTTCAGCAAAGCAAATAAAGACGGTTTAAAACAGGATGGTAACAAACTGAATACTGCCAGCAGGTAAAACAGAAAAACGCTGGAATCTACTGAACAGGCTACAGGGAAAAAGTCTTCTGTAATGATGATCTGTAACACAGACCACAAGAAGCACAGGAGACAGCCGGTGTCCTCAGAGTTACCTGGCATTGATGCCGGTGAGCCTAAATTGTCCAGGAGAAATTGACCTCAGGTGTGTGCTGTCAAGCCACACCTCGCAAGGTGCCTTCAGGCACAGACTGAAAACCTCAGAGAAAACACAACCTAACACCCTTTGTAAACTGTGAGCAAAAAATAATCCCATACACCACCACGCATCTAAAGTTTAGCTCCTAGACTTCAACAAAGCAAATAAAGACAGTTTATGTCTTGACAATATTTAACTGTGGTGGGGAATAACATGCAGACAAACAACCCTTTAAATCATCTGGAGCTGTGTAGTAACACAAACAATGCAACCTCCTTGCCAGTCTGAAATAATCATTCTTGTGTTGTGTGATCTTGTGCCCTGCAGATTCCTCTTGTTGAGCAGCATTACACCAAAGAGTTCCTGCCCTTTCTGAGGCGTTCATACAAAGTGGAGAAAGTCAGCGGAGACTCGCAGCTCAAAATCTCCTTTGCCAAGATTGTGGACAAAAATGACATCATCATTTGCACGGCCCAGATCCTGGAAAACTATTTGGAAAGGGCAAACGATGGAGAGGATGAAGGGGTGCGCTTGAGTGGTACGATTTCTCAAGACTTTTCGAAACGTTGAAAGTTGATGGTTTTCCATGGCTGTAGTCTGTGAACGGGTTTCGGGCAAAGCAGTCGCAAGCACCAAAGACAAGCATTAAAAATGAGTTCAGAGGTGAAAGCTATTTTTCCCCGACATGTGTTCATATTTCGGCCAGATTTCAGTGGGATTTTGCAACCTTCAGCTTACTCCACCCATCCCAGGAGCACAAATTCCAACATTGAAACACTCCTCAAGAAAATATTGAGCATATTAGGTGGATAAAGAAAAACATCCTTTTTAACCAGCAGTTAAATGCATTTTTAACCCGTTTAAAAGTAGGCAGCCTCATTTACTTTGTATTTATGTCTTTTTTACATTCTTTCCGTTTTTTTGTCCGTAATTTATTTTTGTAACATCTTGTTGAGGATTCAGTTTTTTTTTGTTTTGTTTTTTCCCAAAACCTTTTGATAAAATCTGTCCTGGACTGAACTGTCGACATTGATACATTCTGGAATAGAAAGCCACCCAGAGGACTCGGAGCAGCAGCTCCCCTGACACGATCTTGTCAAAGTCTTCCGACTCTGCTGCTCGCTCCTGTTGGCATTCACCAGTCCAAGGTGGAATAGCCACCTCAGAGGAACATATGCTGTTTGTTTAAACGCCTGAAAGCATGTACTTTCTTTGTTTGTTTTTTTTTCATCCTGCTTTTCAGGCCACACGTCTGCTCAAGCCATCAGCGTGTGGCTGATCAAATTCACATGAGAGCTTCTATCACCAGCAACACATCAAGCTGCCACTCTACATTCTCCTTGCCCCCAGAGACACATTTTAATCGCACCGGTTTTTATTCATTGTAATTCACCTTGCTTCCACTAATAAAAACCAGGGTTAGTTTTGAAGCAGTCAGCTGTCCCATAGATGCTACTGAAAGGTTTGTGCTCTGGTTTGTGTGGGAGGACCTCTTACTCACACAGGCAGCAGCTGTAAACAGTGAGGGAAATCACCTCCTTTCATTTGAGAAACAAGAACTAACAATTTCAAAATGGCTGTTAAGAAATGCCTCGCCTTTGGTACTATCCTTCTCTCTGGAAAGCAAAGCCTTGGGAGAATTTAGGAGAAATAGATGTTGTTTTAATAGCAAAAGTAAGTGACAGTTGTACAACAAATCCCTGGGTGCTGCTCTGGCTTCGAGGCATTTATTGTTCTTTTTCTCATCCAGCATTCATGATGTTTGTTGACGGTGTGATCATTTTCTCGTGCTGTGCTGTGCCATCTGCTCACACAGACCTGACCCTGATCGTCATAGACGAGTGTCACCACACGCAGAAAGGAGAAGTCTACAATCACATAATGATGCGATACCTGAAGCAGAAGCACAAGAACATCAGGCTCAGGAAGATGGAGAAGAAGCCAGTGATCCTCCCTCAGATTCTGGGTCTGACTGCCTCGCCGGGAGTTGGGAAAGCTACTAAAATGCAGAAAGCAGAGGACCACATCCTTCGTGTAAATACTGTTCTAAAGCTTTCTGTCTGCAGTCATATAGACACAAATGCCAGGATGTGCTAGCCTATGTCGGAAAATATTAGCTAATGGAATATGAGATGTTAGAGGCTATGGCCTGGAAAGTCTTTTATGGATATATTGAATAACAGCCATGTGGTTTTACTCTGTGGTGGATTTTAAGAAAATAGGTAATACTGCACCCATCTGCTTATCTTTTAACATAGCAGATGTTTGCTTTTCTTTTATAGATTTGTGCCAACCTGGACGCTTCCAAAATCATGAGTCTTGGGGATTTCAAAAAGGCCATAAAGAAAACCATTCTTAACGTTGAAGATAGAAAGCAGGTACATTTGTCCCACAGGGAATTTATACATCGTTAGTTAACCAACCTAGCTCAATAGTCATATAAAATCTATATGTCCACTTGTCTTTGATACAATGTTTTGTGTACGACTACATCTCCTTTTCAGGATCCCTTTGGTGAGGTAATCAAGAGAATCATGAATGCCATTCATGATCACGCCAAACTGACCCCCACCTGTGACCTGGGCACTCAGAATTATGAACAGTGGGCTGTTCAGAAAGAGAGACAGGGTAAGCGCAGAGGATTCTGCTCAGCTTCAGCGATATTAACATGATCATTCTGTATTTTGGGATTTGAATTCTGAAGGCAGAGAAAAATAAGGACTGGATGAGGGATCCTGAGGAAAAATCAGAATCTCACAGTATAAAAGTTCTAAATGAACCAGTTTATATTCTCAAATAGTTTTTCAGTAAAGTTTTTGTCTGTTAACAATCTGATAACTTCTATATTATCTGGAGATTTTTGCATGTCACCCAATAGTCCTTGGGCTTTAAATTGTTTCTCCCCAATTTTCAGCTGCTAAAGAGGAGGATCAGACAGTGAGGGTTTGTGCAGATTACCTTCGCCGGTACAATGAGGGCCTGGTTCTAAACAACACCATTCGCATGCAAGATGCCCTCAACTACCTGAGCAAATACCACAAGGAGCAAATTAAGAAGAAAACTGTCCCTGACGATGAGTTGAAAATACAAATAACAGATACTGAAAGGTTCCTCCTCAGATTGTTTGAAGGTATTGTTCTTGGGATTTATCCCCATCTTTTACTGCTCTAAGGAAATAAAATAGCTAGTTTTGTAAATTCCAGCATTTAGTTTCCTGTCAGATATTGTATGTAAAATGAATGCTTTGTCTTTAGTAGCTGGTTAGCCCAGCTTACCACAAAGTTAGGAAACTAAAGCAGCAAAATCCACCCCACAAAGCCCTCAAATCTCCCTTATAATACTTTAAATTCTTTAAAAACAAATCTACTGAAATATGCAGTAAGTGAACTATAAAGATTCTGATTGACAGCAAAAAAGAAGCATTTTATTTGGTTACACCATAGTTTTGTGGATATCTTTTAATTCCGATTTTCACATAATTTTTAGTGGTTTTTTCTCAGCTTAGCTGATCTGCTTATAGGTGCTGTTGTAAACTAACTAATGTGAAAATATCCCTCAGTTCTTTGAAATCTGTGTCCTTCCAGACAACAAGGAAGAGTTGGAGGGGCTTGCAAAGATTCCGGAGTATGAAAATGACAGCCTATCAAAACTGAGAACAAAAATTCTGCAGGAGTTCAGCAGCAGGAAAGAGGCCAGAGGGATCATTTTCACCAAAACACGCCACAGCGCCATGAACCTGAGTCAGTGGATTCAGGAAAACTCCAAATTTGCTGACATTGGAGTGAAACCTGCATATGTGATTGGAGGAGGAGACCAGAGTGACACCAAACCAATGACAGCTGTCAGTGCACACAACATCAGCCACCATACACATGTCTCTAGTGTCCTTTCTTGTGTGAAATTTGCTTTAAACTATTGTAAAAATGTCTTCCCACCAGGCAGAGCAAAGAGACGTGTTGAAAAAATTCAGCACTGGTGAAGTGAACCTGCTGATTGCTACCACAGTAGCAGAGGAGGGTTTGGACATACCAGCCTGCAATGTTGTAATCCGATATGGTCTTGTTACCAACGAAATCGCCATGATTCAGGTCAGTGACTTGCTCCAGTGATTAAGTTAAGATGTTGGGCTTATTCCCTTCGTTGAACTTCATAAAACATCTCATTTAGAACTTCATCCTTCATATTTACATTATTTCATTCAGCAAATGTTTTTTAAACAAAGCAACTTTCAAGAAAAATTTAATAAAAAATCCAGTGTAATTTACAAATAGTTGACAATAAACACTAGGTTTTCTTAAAGAAGAGAAGTTGTGCCCAAATATAAAGCGACTACGACACTGTAAATGGACTCTTAATGTCACCCCCTATGGTATCAGTTTTATCTTCTTTAGAAGGCATTGCTTGCTGTGCAGTAACAATTAAATTGGTTTCAATTTAATCAAATTGAAACCAAATCAACAACGATACCATCCAGTCGAGCCCAATCAGTTCATGAAGGTATTCACATAATCTAATTTCATAAAGAAGATTTCTTTGCTCAGAGAACAATAAAACGCCTCGCCCAGAGTTCAGAGCAGTGCTGCTCTGAAAAGTGTTCACCATTCTGTAAAAGTCAGTAATTATAAAATTGCCATTTTTATTCTTAAACAAAAACCACGCTGATTATCAGTCCCCTGGCTCAACATCTTTCAAAGTCTGCTAACAATGGCCGTGTCCTTTGACACTAATGGCTGCACACCAGCTACCTGGTGCATGGCCTAGCTAGTGGCAAGAAGTGGGTGTTTAATGTATGTTCAGTACAGTTTTTATGTTTTCCAGTCCCAAGGCAGAGGGAGAGCTGAGGACAGCTCTTATACTGTGGTTGATGTCAAGAACTCTGGAGTGGCTGAGAAGGAGTGTGTTAATGAGTACCGTGAGGACATGATGGAAAAAGCTATTAAGAAAATCGAAGCCATGAATCAAGCAGCTTATGACAAACAGGTAAATAAGCACATGCGAAGACTTTGGATGTATTTCCATCTGATAGTCAAATCATTGTGAGATTCTTTTGTTTCTTTTCTTCAGATCACTGAGTTTCAGCTTCAGGCCATAATGGAGGAAAGGGTGAGAAAGACCAAGCACAATAAGAAGGCCGTAAAGAAGGAAAGTCCATCTGCTGTGAAGTTTAGCTGTCGACACTGCAGCCGGCAGGTGTGCAGTGGGGAAGACATCCAGATCATTGAAAACATGCACAGAGTCAACGTTACTCCCACGTTTAGGTAGAAAAGACCATTCTTATCTGACTGTCTTTCTTGAGCTGTTGTCACCAAATGTGCTTTGGTGATTCATGAATTTTATTGTGTTCTGCACAGTCAACTTTTCATTCAGAGAGAAAACACAGCTCTTCAGGAGCGACTTCTGGATTACGAGACCAACGGCACCATAGCTTGCAAAGAATGTGGGCAGGTGAATATGTTTCAGGCTTTCCTGTTCTTCCTCAAAACATTATTTTGGCAGGAATAACAGATTAGATCATCTCTCGTTGCTTCATTTGCTCCAGATCTCTCTTGTTATAGACTAACCTTGATGTTTTTTTGCAGCAATGGGGTTCAATGATGATGTACCGTGGGATTGAATGCCCCTGTCTCCACGTGAAAAACTTTGTGGTGAACGTAAATGGTAAAAAGATTAGCAATTGCACAAAGTGGAGCGAACTCCCCATCCAGTTTTCAGACTTCGACTACATTGAATATGCCACCCCCATGGAGCAGAGCGCAGATGAAGAGGAAACAGAATAAAAGGACAAAACCGAAAGGGTCTGCAGTAACCCCTATGTAACCCCTCGCACTGTTGAATCAAAGTCCTCCTTTCACTGCTAAATTATGGGCTCATTGATGGGGATGGATATAAGTGTGTCCAAAGCAAGTGCTATTTTTCCTTTTTTAAATCATTCTAATGAAAGATTGTATGATAGTTACAGGCTGAATGAGTTGTTGAAGCGATCACCTGAACTGGAAAAATGAATAATAAAGTGAAATTGTCCTCTCTAATGTGTGTTGTCTCATGAGATGGGAGCCACTGAGTCTGTGATAGCCCCTCAGAGCCCACCTGTCAACTCACATTCACACAAACAGGTGCTGTTGATTCTCAGCTTAACTGTCAGGGAGTCCTGCGATTGTCACAATCCCGCTTTTAAAGATAGGTTTCCGTGTGTTCAGCTTCATCATCAGTGAATGACTATTTCATGTTTTATGGCACATAAATTATAAGAACTGAATTCTCAGTCTGGCATCACCCCACATTATGATTAAAGTTCAATCCAGTCACCCATCAACATCATACTATTTGCAGGTTCAATGTTAATTCAACAAAGAGGGAAATCCGGGTTTTCTGGTTTCTCACGTCTGTTGCGTGAGTGACTTGCGCCCTAGGCGGAAAAAAAGCCACTTCCTAATACCAGTAAGTTGTGCGCTCCTGGAAAGTTGTGCGGCGGATTGCAGAGAGGCATCTCTCTGCTGTCGGGCTGCTCTCAGGAACGCAGCGGGAAGTGGAGGCAGCTCTGACTCAAACCAAGACGGAGTTCTTTTCTCATGTTGTCGTGCTCGGCTTAAAAGTTAGTGTTACGGGTGTTCTGCTGTGAGGGCATGCCCACCAGCCTGCACGGGACTGCGCACACGCCAGCGACCTCAGAGGATTACTAGACTGAGAGCTTCAGCGCGACTCCTGCATTGCCATGGTCAGTAAGCGATTTACCATCAACTTAGCGTAAAGTGGAGCACATTCGTAACACGTCCAAGCCGCAGACAGTCAGTGGGGGCTCTCCGGTGGGATGCATGGCGAGGCTGCCGAGTGAGGGGCAGCCGCCACAGTTTTTGGGGATGCGATTTCACCACATTTTTTCGGGTGTGTTTTGCTTCTTTCTTTTTTTTTCTTCCCGTCACCTTTCACAGGGCTGCAACAAGGTGATGTGGGGAGTTGTAGGGGCGGCTGTCGTCATCACGTTAATAACGATCCCAGCTGTTCTGTACAACAGTAAGTCCTAAAGCTGGCCTGCTACTCCTTTTTCTGTCCTCAGGAGTGAGATCATGGCAAAAGCAGGCTTCTGCCAGCCATTGTGTTCAAGCGCACCCAAGTGTGGTTTTGATTACTTTTGAGCGTTTCATCTAAGCCATCATATGAGTGAACTCATGCAAAAGTTGTGTGTCTGTTTAGAATCCGGGGCCACCAAAAGGCCCTTCACGCTTGCTGATTACTTCAATGACACCATAGCCAAGAGGTCCTACAATTTGTACTGGATATCAGGTATCACTGACATCAGTTAGTTGTCTTTCAGCTGCTAACTGGTTGACATTGGAGCAATAATTCAAATTTGCATATGTTGTTCCTAAACTTTTTATCCAATATCATTTATTTTCCCTTGCGTCCGCAGATAAGGAGTATCTGCATAAAACAAGGGATGGCAATGTCTTTCTCCATAATGCTGAAACATTGGAGACATCGCTATATTTGCAGAATTCAACTTTTGTAAAACATCAACTTTTTTCCAAACAAACATTTTACCACCAGCACAGATTGGTTCTGCTATAAATAAAGAACAGGATACCTCATAGTGATGTTCGCATTTCAATTTCAGGCCAAAGTGGATGCCACCGATTACTTCCTGTCAGGAGATTATAAGTACATTGCATTTGAAAGCAATTACACAAAGGTGACATGTCCCCGCTGAATGTTGTCATTTTCATGTTCATTCAATTTTGTTTAAGCTTAAACTGGCTTGTCATTAAAAACTTGAAAATATGCAAACATCTTTTTTTTAATCAAATCCTGCAGAATTGGAGGCATTCGTACACAGCTTCATATTCCTTCTATGACAGGGAAAAGTCGTGAGTATAGTTGTCTTCATTGCATCGATAGTAATATTAATCAGAAATACAGAGAACAGTTAAGAAATGTTTGTTTTTATGAAGGATAAGTTTTAGTTGTTTGCTCAAGAGATTTTGAATTGATCTGTTTTCTTTCCAGATTATGCAAACTTGAGTGCCTAAAGGCCTGTTATTAGTGCTACAGCACAGCAGTCCATTAAACCCATCGCTATGTCAGGAGAGCTTTTAGAAGACTCTTTCACTTTTTCAGAAAATTTAAGGTTGAGGCTTTAGATAAAGTGAAATTAAATTAAATGAAAATAAATATACAAAATCTCATCAATAAATTCCACTCAGCAACTTAAATAATAAATTAACCTAAATAGCAGGCACTGTAGTGCAATTCATTTTTCCCATCAGACTTTGAAGGGACGATGATTATCACTATTGTCGCTCCTTTGTTGTCCCATTGTAGAACGTTCATTACACCGATGAGCCTTCCTCCTGCCGTGCAGTACTTCACTTTTGCACCAACGGGAAACCAATGTGTAAGTAGACTGCAATATTTCACTGACAGCTCCACTCCTTGAATTTGAAACATAGACTTGAGGAGCACTTCCTGCTGTTGTTTCTCTGAACTCAGTTTGTGACTTTTGATGTAAATGTGCAGTGTAATTGCAGCTGAGACATCAGTGACGGTTTTTACACTGTGTTTTACAGGCCTACGTCTTAGATTTCAACATTTATTTAAAGTCTGATGTCACTGCTGAAGCTTTACAGGTGACGGATAATGGGAAAAGGAATGAGATTCTCAACGGTATCCCTGACTGGGTGTATGAGGGTAGGTGTAACTATATGTGTTTTGGTTAGTTTTGTTTTTCTCTGACATAACTTCTGGTTTCTGTGCTTCGGTTTTTTCCCTCCAACTTTCAGAGGAAGTGTTTGCGTCGAATGGTGCAATATGGTGGTCCTCAACAGGAAAATTCTTGGCTTATGCAGAATTTAATGATGTCGAAGTTCAGAAAGTGGAGTTCTCTTGGTTTGGATCAGAGCAATATCCTGAGACCGTGTCTGTGCCATACCCAAAGGTACCGTCATATAACGTTTCCAATCAGAATACATCGTCCTCCCTAATAGAATGATTTCTTGTGTTCATGTTCTAATACCATGCAGTTATTTATCATAATTGTTTTGCTTTTCTTTGGTATAGCCAGGATCAAATCTTACCAAGGTGAAACTGTTTGTTGTTAACACCACAAACCCATCCCTCCGCTCACAGCTGGCTCCTCCTGCTTCTATGGCCTCTGGGTTTGTGTAGTATTTCGCACATATTATCTTTTCCCAGTCAAACTTGTAAAGTAGAGGGAAACTCAATGTTTTTGTCGTGTGCCTCATGTGAAGACCTTGTCACTTTCTGTTGCCTTTACTCAGTGATCACATTTTGTGCTCAGTGACCTGGGTTACAGATGAACGCGTCGCTGTGCAGTGGCTCACAAGGAAACAGAATCATGTGGTTGTACAGATGTATGACCTCGATGGAGGGAGCTGGAAACAAAAACAGGTGGATGTCACTTCTCTGGTTACCTGTCTGCTCCAGGAGTCACCACTGGCTGTGGATTAGATGGTATTTGAGGATTACTAATTAATTGAAAATGAATGTTTTTTTACTTTATACAGATACTTGAGCAAACGAGCAAGACGGGCTGGGTTGGCCATGTAAGTTTCAGAAAAGTGTACAGTGGTTCATATCATTGATTCTCCACAGTTCAATTCTCTGATTATAAGATACTGTGTTTCTTCTTAGTATGTGCCCCTGCCTCTTTTCTTTGCTGAAGACAAGCTCAGTTTTTATAAAGTGATGAGCGATACACAGGGCTACAAACATATCCATCATGTAAAAGACGTGAGTGCTTTCATTCTTCCTTATTTCTACAAAATATACTATTGCCTCATGTCTTTGGTGTTCAGAGACTAAATGAATGTGATTTCTTAAGGGTAAAGCAACACCCATTACCTCTGGAAAATGGGAGGTGATCTATATATCCAAATTAACTAAGGATGCCCTGTGAGTGATGACTCTCTATATTTTTGTGAAAAGTGCATAAGTTGTAAAATCAGATAGGTAGGTAAGTGAAAAGCTGTTTGTTTCCCTCAGATATTTTGTGAGTAATGAACACCAAAAAGCACCTGCCAAGAGAAATCTCTACAAGTAAGTAAAACTGCCCTCTGAGTGATGCCCAGACTACTGCAGCAATTAATCTATTTCAGAGCCCAGAATGGCTCATGGACACATTATTTTTAGCTAAAATGTTTTCCGCAAACAGTGTTTTACGTAAGATACTCGACATGTTCCTTTTTCTCTTTCTTTTTTTTTTCTTGTCAGGCTTACGATTGGAAGCAGCCCGTCGGCCCCCCAGTGCGTCACCTGCGACTTGTATCCGGACAGGTGTCAGTACAACTCAGCTTACTTCAGCTTTGACGCTTCCTTCTACCGAATGGATTGCTATGGTCAGTTACCCTTCCACCTGTTCTCTTAGGCAATAACTCACCCAAGTGGGGAACATCTGTAAGCAATAATCAGAGTTTAGACAGTTCCCCCCACCACATCCCCAAATGTCGCACAAAAGACTTGGTGAGTTATCAGCCATTATTTATTTTATTTTTTCCTTATGCCTAGGACCTGGCTTGCCCCTCTACACACTCATGGACAACCGGGGCTCAGGCTCAGGTACACAGACAGAAATATCTTTTTATTTCTTCTTTTTTGCATAAAGCTTGTCATATTATATAGGGAAACATACATTAGATTTGCTGCTTAACTACAAAAGAGCAGCAATACTGGAACATTTTTATACAAGTACTGAGTTTCATTAATGACGCAAGCCAGTGTAAACATAACAGGGGTCTTAATAACTTGATAGATACAATTGTGTCAGCATTAAAATTTTGGCTCTTTTTCAGAGGTCTCGGTTCTTGAGGACAACAAACTTCTGGATAATATTCTCTCTGTGTTCCAAATGCCCACAATACAACATGGCACCATTAAAGTTGCTGGATTTGGTGAGAAAATACTGCCACCTTGAACTGGAAAGCACTTCCAGATTGCATTTACATTCAGCTCCCTGTGGTCATTATAAAAGCTATAATCTGCATTTGTGGATGGCGACATGAGCTGTGTTCACATAGGGATTTCTGGATGTGTTCCTGAACCAGTACAGTGATTTCCAGGATGGAATTTGGTTTATTCTTAATACAAGACTGCGTAAGCAGAAGGTTGACATAAGTTTATGATGTCAAGTCAGCTTTAGGTCAGAGACACTGACCTTCCAAACAAGTCACAGGCTGCTTTCTCTAAGAACCATTTACTCTCCTAGCATTTTGACTGCCATGACCTTTTTTAAATATCTTGTTTGCAAATCAATGGGTTCTCATTTTTTCTGAGCTGGAGATATTCAAAAAGACCTACATCTCTTCGAGTCGAATCAAATATTTTGAAAAACACAGCGCTTCCATTTTTTCTCTCCCAAATCAACAGAGCTTTGGTATGAAATGATGTTACCTCCAAATTTCCAGAAGTCCAGGAAATATCCTCTTCTTATTGATGTGTAAGTAAACCATCTTCAGACTTTAACAATGTTTTTTTTGTTATTTTTGTTTCAAATCTTGGTGGCATTTGATATTGTTGCTGCTCTGTGTAGATATGCTGGCCCTTGCAGTCAGAGTGTGAGCTACCGCAACAAGCTGAACTGGAGCACCTACCTTTCCAGCTCGCACGGGATAATTGTGGCAAGCTTTGATGGAAGGGGAAGCGGGTACCAAGGTGACGAAATATTGCATGCTATCTACAGGCGCCTGGGTACATTTGAAGTGGAGGATCAGATAACAGCGGCGAGGTAAAGTGTCAATCCTTTTGTCCTCCCCACATTACAGGCAGTTGTCTTAAAATGTTGGTTTCACATGGTCCAGATTTTCAAACCTGCCGCTATGTGTCTTTCGTGTTACAGGAAATTCATCAACATGGGTTTCATTGACAAAGATCGAATCGCAATATGGGGCTGGGTAAGCTTTCTTAGGATGCTGTCCTCTCTTCTTCTGCATCTTTGTGGTACATTTAGTGAATAATCTCATTTATTATTCAGTCATATGGTGGCTATGTCGCCTCGATGGCATTGGGAGCTGGTACAGGGCTCTTTAAATGTGGGATTGCTGTGGCCCCTGTTGCCAAATGGGAATATTATGGTAAGTAAGCAAAGGAAGTGGTTTCAGCATATTAAACATATACTGTACTTAACTTTACTGTTACAACATGTCACAGGTCTTAGCTGAATATAAACACTGAGTAAAACTCTCCTTTAAAGTTTTTAATATAATTTTCAATAATATCTGACACAGTTGTTGTTCTATCTTCCTCCCCCTCCTGTTTTTGTTGAATAGTAATAGCTCATGTATGCATTTGTACTGTATGTACCCCACGGTTGTATTTTCTTTTGAAGATGCTGTGTACACCGAACGCTACATGGGCACGCCATCAGAGAATTCAGACTCTTACAAGGTAAATATCATTATGTTTTACCTTTTATATTCATCAACTTGCATATTTGTATGGTTATGCATAAGATGTGATATTATAACAGTGAATTAACTTTTTTTTTTTTTAAGAATTCTACCGTCACATCCAGAGCAGAAAACTTCAAGAATGTAGAGTATCTACTGGTTCATGGCACAGCAGATGGTATGTTCTTTTTTTTCAAGCCTCATCTGTTTGTGGCTTAGATGTATCAGCTCTGTTTGTCATCAGATAAAACACTGAAATAATGCACAAAGTGTCTCTATTTAGATTGGAAAGTGCCTTGAAACTTGACCTTTGTTGAGTCCCTTAGTCACATAGTGAAAGCCCTGTTTTTCTTGTAGACAATGTCCATTTCCAGCAGGCTGCACAGATCTCCAAAGCTCTGGTGAATCAACAAGTGGACTTTGAGGCAATGGTAAATATTGGCCCAGCGACGAATTGCTCATATCAGCCTGGGTGGTGTTGGTTTAATGGGGGCTTCAACAGCTATTACACAAGGAAAAAGTGTGATTTGAAATGTTAATAATATGTATTGTTGGATTTTATTATATTTTCTTTGAACTAATTATGATTTGGTGTTAATTTCAGTGGTACACTGACAAGGACCATGCTCTCCAGGGATCAGCCTACCATCATGTATACACCCTAATGAGTAACTTCCTGCAGAAATGCCTCCTTAGTCCCAAATAAAAAAGTAAACAAACTCAGTTGGAATAAAAAAAAAGTCAGGTCAGTTTTAGACATTTGTATTGTCTGCCCATGTTTCATTGCTCAAACTACTGAGCATTTGTATAATATTTTGAATTATAGAACCGCTGTCTAAGTATGTGACCACTGCATGCATTTATATTTGAACATGAGTGTGATAACTTATGGAGCATGAATTACACTGCACTGATTTGCTGTGGAGTCGTATCAGTTGTGATTTAGATATGTTCTGATGAGGGTGAAATAAAATTTTGTTTTGAACCATAAGTTTCTTTTCCTTTTTTAATAGTTTTTGCTCTGTGCTGAAACAAACAGATTAACCTCCATTGCAATTTCAAAGAATAATGTTTGTATATTATCCGTCTCTCAAACAGCAAACAAGTTTTTCCATAATTTAATTAAAACAGACGTTACAGTCAGCAAAATGAATCCATGCACACATCTAACATGCCTTTTTGCCACATTTTTTACATTGTAAATAACTTTTTTTTAAAGGCACAGTAAAGATAATTTTGATCAATAAGGAGGCAGAACTTTAAGCAGGTAGTCGGGGTTAACATCATGTTTGATTTGGAGCCTTAAAATAACAGATTTCACTATCCAGATGTCAGGTCGTTTTTTTGTTTTTTTCTTAAAGCAAAGTTAAATACGTTTAGGTGAGTGAGTCGGAAACTGTGTAATGGGTTGAGAGTAACAGAGAATATGGTAAGCTTTCTGTGATGTCACCTGGGAGAGTGCTCCGCTATATAAGACTGAGCAAATCAGGAGGGGACCATGAAGCAACTCCAGAAGCCAGAAGGAAAAGGGACACCAAACAACAAGCCTCATAATTTCTCTCAAACGCTCAACAGAAAGGAGCACAGGTGGCGCTTTTTTTAATACCATTACTGAAATCTAAATGACTTTGTTACAATGAACTTACTTATTGAAATATTTTCACAGTGTTCGTATTTGTCTGTTGTCTAATTTCTTTTTCTTTTTTAGAGGTTTAAACAATGAAAAGTGCTCAGTCTCTTGCTGGACTCCTGCTGCTCATCATCATCCAAGGTAGCTGGCAGGTGCCTGACCAGGATACAGACCGAAACTCTCTGTAAGATTTTCATCATCATTATTCATATGTACAGCCAGTTCTTTTTTCTTGATCCAGTTTAGGGTCACAGGGGTGTAACCTGTTATGAATTATTTTTAATTGAAATACTTATTAGAATATGGATTATTAGTTATGTTTTTTAATGTTATCATTTAAAAAGATTAACAGAAAGTAGAAAATTCTGTGGCAGCTTATTAATCATTACAGAGGAAGCATGGACTGTTGGCATAAAGAAAAAGGGATCCTCCTTAGTGACAGCAAAACAAATTTAAAAAATATTTTTTCAGCTGAATTCGATAGTGAGAAATGAGGAGCTCTGGAGTTATTTGAGTTGATTATGTCTTTGATCACTCTTCTCTGATTATTTCATAAGGAACCATTAGTATAACATATTGAAACTAGATTCTTTCAATATTTAAGCCCATACTACATTGGTCATAAACTTTATGAGCTGTTGGAAGTATTGTGGCAGTGTATAATCAGCGAGGTTGACAAGAACATCAAGCCACTAAGGAAAGCTGTGATGTAGAGGACCACTTCAGGAAGTAGACACTCCATGGGATCGTAGGCTCTACAGCAGAGGGCAAGTTCAAGTGTTTTCTGGTCTGCTCATCTGTTTCTTAATGTGTCCTTTTTAGGTCATCGAGTGAAAATTCAATGTTCAATGGACCCATTGAGTTCCCAAACATGAAGAGGCACTCAGAGGGAACATTTTCCAATGATTACAGTAAATATCTGGAGACAAGAAGAGCACAAGACTTCGTCCAGTGGCTGAAAAACTACAAAAGGAATGGGTAAGTGCATTCATTCTTTTTAAATCACCCTTACAATTAATTGATTTACATCTACACTAAGGTTTCATTTTGTTAAAGTGATGGAGCTGGAGAATTGCTACCTCTGATTTTCTTCACCTGAGCCAGTGTACTGATCCTGAGCTTCAATCCTGTGTGTCTGTTTTTAAAGGAGTCTGCTCAGACGTCATGCAGACGGTACCTACACCAGTGACGTGAGCTCCTACCTGCAGGACCAGGCAGCCAAGGAGTTTGTGTCCTGGCTGAAGACCGGCCGCGGCAGAAGAGAGTAGATTAGAACTGAGAAGTCCTCCTCTTAAAATAATGCAACTACTCTCTGCTGATTCTTTGCCATTATGTATGTTCCACAATTTGTAGTTCCTCCTGATAATGCCATCAGATTCCCCTCTCAAGAAGACCTTCAGCTGTTGAAGGAAATGCTGTGAAAATGCAAAAACTTTAGAAATGCATCTCAATCATAAATGCTGTTGGAAATTTTACCAAGCAGTCATTATTTTTTACTGTTTGTCAGTTGAATCTCCCTGTTAACATACATGTGGAGGAGTAAGTAGCAACATCCGTCACCTTTGATCTTCTTTGAGAACATCTGTGGATTGTCTTGAGATTTTTTTTTCTTGAATGTCACATTCTGTTTTCAATAAAGAAATGTGTACGATCCATAAGTTCCCTTTCTAACACATCAAAATCCAAAGGGGTGTTTTTTTCCACAGAATATTCAAAGAATAAGTTATTTCAAATGCACCAAATACATGAAATTATGTTGAAAAAGAATAAAACAATACACCGTCGTTTTAATCAACTGCAATTTCAAGAACAGTTTGAGGACCATTTTGATCCATGTTTTGTCATGAGAAGTGATTCTCCAGTGTGCATCACTTTTTTTCTTGAACATTTCTTCTTAATCCTCCATGCTTAGGGAGGCAGAACAAAAATCAATAAACACGTCCCTCCTCAGAGAGAACTGAGCAGTGGGATTTCCACAAGGTAGCACAGTGGTAGGCGTGTGTCACCTGTCAGCAGCTCGCTGGAGAAGGATTTCCCATTGATGCTCCGGCTGCACACCAAGGACAGCCGTGCCAAATAAGAAAAGAAAGAAAAATGAAATTATGTCAATCAACTTGGTATTAAACTCATTGGGAACACTGACTGGGTCGACACTCTTGATTTCCTCCTGGCACTGAGACAAAACAGTAATTCACATGAGCCAGCTACATGACACGCTCTGGGATGTGCTACCTCTCTGAGCTGTCAGCGGCAGCACATCAAACCATCTGTTGATTACAAGCGAACCTCTGCCCAGTTCTGTCTGTTTATATGACAAATCTACGAATTGGGTTATGAATTGGTCCATTGTGCCTAGCAGCACTGACAGGGTGTCCAGTCATCTCCAACTCATCCAGTAGTATAGCTGCCAAATCATTTAATGGCCTTTTTTATACGAACTTCGACACTAAATGATGCACCTGATGGAAACAGAAAAAACAAAACAGCAATTGTAATGATTAATCATTTACAAGTCATGTTTATTATTTGCTTGAATTACACAAGGAGGCTTTTTTCAATTTGGTACAGAGAATACAAACTAGTAATCTCATGTGGGCTAGCGCTTTAATTAAAATAATCTTTGCAAAATATTGTAACTAAAAGCAATGGTAAAAAAACGTGTACGGAAGCATTTTATGCAAGCCTACTTTTTCTTGATGTTCACATTTTATCATTCTGAAATTGCATGACTAAAAACTTGAAGATGACCACCACGTGTGCCATGTGTGAGGGCTGACAGTTAAAACCTGTTTACGTTTTATACACACTTCACATTTCACAATAACAAATCTCCAAAACTTTTACCCTTATACAAAAGACAGGTAAAGATGCTGATTTATGCTCAGATTTATTAAGGTAAGCACACCCAAAACACTTAGCTAGTAAAACAGTTTTTTTCCTCAAAAAAAAAATCCTAAAATGAATGAACCCTCTTTGTTTATCATTTCAAAATTCAAGAAATGTAACAGTGATAAAATGTTTCTTTGGATAAATGTTATTTTTCAATACTTAAATGACTCTGTAAACTTCAAACAAATATAGAGCACATTAGGATGATCTTGAAATTGATTTATATTTCAAATGTAAGCATTAAACCTACACTTGAAAGCAACATACTGTAATTCTTTCGACATTATGCAGCAACAACAAATAGAAAATAGATAACACAAAAATATACATACCTAAGTAATTTCCCATATATTAGGGTACCATCATTTTGGCAGAAAGGGTTATTGCATTTGGTTGCTAAAAAATGTACAAGTAACTGTTGTAACATACAAGAGGTTTGAATGAGAAATGTTAAAATAGTGTTTAAGTACATTCAGTAAACCAGCAACCATCGAAATGTAGAGAAGCTCCATTTGACAACAACATGAATGAAATCTAAAGGTTGGACTGGATTCTAAACAGAGTGTTTTTCAGGATCAGTAGTCACACACATTTATCCACTTACACACAGATTCACATTGCTAAAATCGAATGGTCGATAGTCTGCAGCACACAGGTCTGTAGCCTCTACCGCTGCAGCTGAAACAGAGACAAAAGCAAGACTGTTCCCACCGTTCATCTTAGCATTACTTACATTATCTTAAAGCAGGGAAATAGAAGAAAAAGAGCAGGATGACTAATTTTCATAACTGAAAATAAATAAAAAAAAACAACATGTGTCCTCAGAAGATACCAAGTCGTGTGAATACTGAAGAGATAGAAGAGTTCTTTATAACATTGGAATGGGCTGAAGTCAGGTGTCTTCATGAGGTTAAAGCAGGAGAGAAACAGTGGTAAAAAGCAGAAAGGCATTATCAGACAAATATACAACACCTTAGGCATCCAAAGAAAAAGCGTTTGCCAGCATGGCATAACATTACCTTTTTAAGATTATGATATATGGTGACCGTAATGAAAACATGATAACTACTCTCACAGACAGAGTAGACCCTTCTCCCATCTACTTTCATCACAGGTGTGACTACCTATGAAATAAATCTGTCTACTCTTCGTATGGGTAAAACAAATCTGTATGCTTGAGAAATTATAATTCTGCATTTGTGCAAAATGATCTTACCCAATTATGAGACCTTTGTTCCTTTTCTTAGCCACTGGCATTCCACGTATTTCCAAAAGAACCTTTCGACATTTCATCTGTGATGTTGATTATGGGTATTCCTCTGTAGAAACAGACACCAGGACAGTTCAAAGATAACATTTCATTTGACACAATATTTACAAAGATGTTAATATGGCCTGTGAGGCTTTCACAATTCTAAAATAACTTACTTATATCCCCCTAGTGGCACTTGCACAGCTCCCTCATCTTCTGCTAGTACACTTTGCTCCTCCTCCTGAATGATGAAGTAATAATTCAGTGCAGACATGATAAAAATCAATAGAATTATTTCAACTGTGCGTGCATGTGGGGGTACAACATCCCGTTAGTGCAGCATTTGTGTATTAAATCATTGGTACCTCTTCAGCATCCTCAAGCTTTTTCTTCTTGCTTTCTGGCATGAGATCATCCAGCCAGCTTAGCTCTCTCTTGGTGAAGATACAGTCCATTAACTTCCTGATGAACACCAGAGCCAACACCTGCCGGGTTGACAGAGAAACATACAGCTAAATCCATAAAAGCATTACAGGTTAATGAGCTACGGTAGAGAAGGGTATGAATGATCTATTGTAGGTGGATTTAGCAAAGCCACAGCAAGGTCTCATGCATGTCTGACCCCTGTGTGGTATGCATGTTTCATGCTTCACTTGGAAAACTCAAAGCATCACCAACAGTCAGGGAGGCAGATTTGGGTTTGACAGGCACTAATCGCTTGAAATAATGCATTATTTTGGAAGGTAACATAAAAATTCTTAAGCGAGAAAAATAAAGTAGAGGCTTTTTTTTCTCACAGCTGGTACATCAACCTTTCTACCATATTTCCCTTTGGTTTGTCTCAGGACAGTTTTAGGTTTACCTCTGTAGCGTGCAAGTTTGTCTCATGCGTAAGGGTCCTGCAGATGTCACTGGGGTGCTAACTCACCATCATAGGAAATACAATAGCAGCCTTTGAGGTCTTGATAACCCAGAGCAGAATCAGACACGTGAGCTGGATTATGGTGAAGAGGTGCACCTTCCTCAGTGGCACATGTCGTAAGTAGATGAAGTCTGGCTGATGCTTCGCAGGCATACCAAATAAAGTGAGGCGATCGAAGAACTGCAGCACACAGAAGAGAAACCATTCTTAAGGTATGGCTTTGTTAATGAAACATTATCATTGCATCATATGCTGCTCTAAAACTTTCTACTTGATAAAAAAAACTATAATTTCTTCACAGATATGTAGGCTGTCCTTTCCATGTTCATTCATTCCATTGTAAAAACCAAACTCAATGAATCATCTCTTGGTTATGGACTTTCTTCTTTCATTCATCCGTCATTTCCAAAAATTATTGTACTTTTTGACTGATTTCAATGCACTTCAATGTACATGCACTTCAATGTACATGTTACCTTTGGCTAGATGTGGCTGCATTTGTCTGTTTTTTCTTTGCATGGATGATTTTTTTACCTGCATTAAATTGTGCATATTAGCTGTCACTCAAAACATGAGTGGGTCCTTCAGAATATATGCCACAGAAGAACTCAAAGGACAATTCAAATATAATTGGGTATACAACAATCTGTTTTTATCTTATAGCCTCTGTGAGTAGCAAAACCATGTAGACCCCCACCCCATAGCATAAAGTACACAAAATATCTACTGCCAAGGCAATCTACTGTCTGAGAAATTGTTTGTCTTTTTTGTAATTTTGGGGAGACTTCCTTATGCTGGGGGTTGTCGTTATGTTTCAGATGAACATTGTAAATGTGTAGTACAGCGCCCCCTTGCAGGATGCAGACTACAGTGCTTGTTAGCTGAAGAAGTTCTTCTATGAGGATGTGCCAAAACAAGGTGAATTCTCTGAATAAAGGGAAAAAGGGAAAACTCGGTAATATTGGGCAGCAGAACAACAGGCTCTGTAAATACTTGGAACACACTAGGGGCTAATTAACGTCTTTGTTTAGGCAGCCACACAATGTGGAGGCAATGCCTTCTCATGGTTTAATAAAGATAAGCAGCCAACAGAAGTCCTGTCGTCGATGAAAATAAAAATAAACTAAAAAAGGTCTACTCCCTATCCATCAGCACACGATAACATCAATAAGATTACTCACAGGTACCAAAATGTGCATCAAAATGAAAATGCAACAGCAATTGTTGGCCGTCATGAGAGGATTCACACTGACAATGTTTTTTCTGTTGTATGTCAGAATAGACTTTTTTTGTATCTATACATTTAAATTTTTAGAGAAAAATAAACTAAATTTACCTGAATGCCTCTGAGAGAAGATGCCCCCATGTAAAGGAATACTCCGTACAAGACAGGCATGGGAATGAACTGAAGAAGAGCAAAAAGACAGTCAGAGTGCTGTACGCTGTTTAGCATTAGGCTAAAATTAAATGAAAGCCTCACACCTTAAGAACTGATGTCATGAAAACAGAGGAGCCCATGAGTATGAAGATCATGAGGCCCGTAATGCGTTGCTCTCTGATTCCCAGGAACTTGGGCTGCTCTCCAGGAGCCGAGCACTCTGATTCCAGTTTCAGGCTGTTGACATGAGTGATGGAGAGGACAGTGGCTGCCACAAACCATGGCAAGCCCATCAAAGAGCACACACCCAGCATCACCCCAACCATGAACAGGTCCAGATGGTAACCACAGCCTTTCTGAGAACGAGAGGAACCAACGAATAAAGATGAAAACAATTTTTTTAACCGCTATTATCATTTAGATGCCGGGAAAGTACCTTGAGCTTGTGCTCTTTTCTGTTGATGATAACAGCAGTGATCTGCTGGTCCATAAAGATGAGGATAGTACAGAGTAGAGCTGGTATCAGAGTTATGACTGCTGTCCACCATGGGTTAGGGCCCAGAGGGTTAATGAACCAACCCCGATCATCTCTGGTTGGCTAGTAAGTCATTAATGCTTTAATATATGGATTCTGTCAACATTTTAGGAAACATATTGTTCCAGAATTAAATCGTGTTTTGTGTTTTGGCTCACCTTAAACACATTAGGAACCTTCAGTTTTGGAGACGGAATCCCTAAGGCATAATCAACCAAGACCATGGTGAGAATAGTGAAGAAAACTGCAAAGTCACTGATGACGGACCGCACCTGAAAGAGTGAAAGCTTGCTTAAAAAAAAAAAAATCCATTTCTCTATTACCAATAGCGAATTCCTTTTAATAATGCAGTAATTATGTTTGACCACTAGAGTGCGATGCTGCACCACACTACCAACTGCTACGGAGGGCACTTTGAAATCATAAAGGCGGAACAATGAGTGGAGGCACAGTACCTTTGTGGGGAAGTAATTGCTGAACTTGAACTCCTTGAGGAATGCTGACATAATGACAGTGGAGAAGAACAGTATGACACACCAGAAGAGAACATCAGGGACGTAGGGCCCATGAGGGCCACAGGCGCTGCCGAAAAACTCGCCCCGCTTTTCAACACAGTCCTGCAACAAAGAGCAGGGCAGAATAGTTAAGACTTATCATATTAGCAGTACAAACAACAGACTGGGATCATGAGCTTTCATGTGCACCTAAAAACTTTGTGACTCAGTGATAAAATGTGCTTTTAGAATGATTTGGAGTGCTGTTTCATCCATCATAATCCATCATAATCCGTCCTAAATGCCCTCAATTTCGTCTGCTCTGCTTCCTCCATCTGGAAAAGCATGCCACTTTAAGATAACTCCCCCCAGAATTATAAGTAGCTCAAATGTTTTTGTCTGATACTTTTATGTCATGAGCAACATGTCTGTTTTAGTTTTGAATTGGTTTTAAGTGTTACATATTGGAAGTGAAACCTACCTTCACCTCCAGTGCTTCCCAATAGATTTCTGTGGCAGTGATGTTGTTGATCTCCCAGTACTTCGTAGTGGCATTTGTGGGATCTGATGGTTCCACGCAAGAACATCTGCGGCAGCAAGTGAAAGTCTGGGTCACTAAATGATTCCTCAACTCTCAGTTATCTCCTGTAGCTCAAAGAAATCTACTTAAAATTACAAAAGTGCATCAATCAGAAAATGTTAACGTACGAATACGTGGTGAGTTTAGCCAAGTTGTTGTTCTTGTTGAAGGGATAATGTACTCCAAGGTGGAAAAGTTTCTCCAAGGCTTCATAAATGAATATGATGCAGATTAGCGATGCAAAAGCTTCCTCTGTGAAACGTGTGATGTAACAAACAAGAGAACTTGCATCTGTCGCCACCAGCAGAATACAGAGGAAAGCTGTCCAAAGACCTATGCAGGTTCTCAGTGAGAGATAGGACAAGCCATACTCCCTATGTGGAGAGTCACAGAGAGAGGAGGCGTGATTATTCAGTGTGTATTGTGATGAATCACATAAAGTCATCAAAGTGAAATGAGTAACCCACAGAATGCATTACAATGAAAGCTGATAAACCCAAACAATGTTACTATAAAGGTACACAGTGTGTGAAGTCAGTTGTCCGTTAATAAGATCAGTCATGCAGGTGGCAGTATCATTTTAGAAAAACCTACTTGCAAAATTTGAACAATATCTTTTCAAACACCAGAACAGGGCCTGTGCTTCCCAGAATGGTGAGTGGCTGCCCAGCAAATAAGGAATAAGCTATTCCCGTCAATGAGGCTCCAAACAGCGACTCAATGGCACTCTGGAACATAGGAAAGGACAGTTTAATGATTTATGGATAAAATATAAAAATTATTGTGCTATATAAATGCAGTAATATTTAGGTAAAGATTGGCACATTATATATGATGATGTTTAAAAGAAAAAGCTTACTATTCGTCCTTCTGTTGCTTCACCGAGCAGCCCCCCAAAGGTGATGACAGGGGACATGCAGGCACAGTAGAGGAATAAGAAGGAGGCCACACACTGTAAATTCATACCATCAATGTAGTCAGATAGATAGTGGGGGGCCTTTCGCTTAATATCCAGAAAGAGACCACCAAACCACCTGAGGAGAAACAAAAAGAAAAAAAGACAAAAAATTTTAATTCCATTGTCGCTTTGTTTTTTTCTTTTCAAACAGCAGTCTAAAAAAAAGTTTCAACTTTCTTTCATTTTTTTCACTACTTTTATTTTCCATTCACTGTCCCCTTCCTGATCTTCTGCTCTTGGCTTGGTGTGATGGTTCCCTACAATGGAAAAGTCTAGCTGCAAATAGAGATCAGAAGAAAAGGATGTTTCCATGGAAACCACTTCAGGACTGCAACTACAGATCAAGTTTCCAAAGAATAGCCCATCAGCATCATAGTGATCAGAAATGCTTGATTTCAAAGAAGCTTAAGCTTGAAGCTAAAGTATTCTTTTTTATTCTTGATCCTTCAACTCAAACATTATGGAAAAGGTGCATTGCCTTTTGATGAGAAGGGCATTTTAAGGTCAGCTTCAACAGGAGCACTCTGAGCAATCAGAATTTCAACGCCGAGGAATGTGTAGTGTCCTCAGTTCAAACTGAGAGGAGACACTTCCAGAGATGGTGTTTGAGAAAAACGGAGTCCCAACATTTTCACTATCTAAATATAAGCGTGACGAGACGTTCTTATGGTCTAAAACAGGTGGCAAGTTGCTTTTACCGCCTAACACACCCTTTAAAAAGAGGCTGTGTCCAACATGGGACAGACATTCTCTGCATGAAAAGTTCCCTCTAAGTGTTTGCTCTTGCAAGACAACACGAACTGTAAATCTATTGCAGTTTGAAGCTTCAAGGTCTATGAGGCGGCCCAAATACTTGTTAATAAATTCTTAGCAGAAGAATTATACCTTTAAAGAGAAACGGTCACATAACATCCTAATTTCTGTCAACAGATTTAATGGGAGACTAATCTCTGCTGATTTGAATACTCTCCACCAAATCCTTTTAAAAGGTTGTTCTTTCCGGGGGGACTTTTTCACCTTCCAGTACGCTCTAGTTCTGGACCACCGTGGCCACCTTCTTCCTCCTCCTCCTCACCCTCCACTAATCCATTTGATAACATGTTGTTTTTCTTCCTTTTCTCCTGTTGACAAAAAAAAAAGATTTTACAAATCCAGACTTAGAAACCATGAAAAACCTAAATGAGACCAACTAAATTCCCACTGACCTGGGAAGGTACATTTTTTGGTGGCTCTATCCGAATCGATGGATCCCATTCTCCTGGGGGAAGGACTGTTACTTGATCCAGGAATTCATCGATCCCAGCAATCAAATCATTCCGGTCTTTAGCTTTGTAGGCAACATCATGAAAAACCTAAAGAATAAAGAAGCTGTAATTGATGGAAATTTCTTACAATAAATGGGGAAACACTTCATTCTTATCTTCCAGTACATTTTATTTTAAGAAGTACTCTCTCCTTATAGGGGCATTTTCCCCCTGTGAAAGGTGAAATACCAATCACCACTCATTAAAGACAAGATAAAAACACAAAGTAATCCCTGCACAGCAGCACTGCACAGCTTCTGCAAGATTTCAGCAGCCAAAAGGACGCAAGACAGATGCACAGTGGAGGATAAAGCTAAAATCTTTTGGGGTTTCTAGTTAGGGTTAGTGAGGCCTATTCCCACTAATCCACAGAAAATCACGTAAGAATCTGCTTTTGTCTGAGAGTTTAAAAAGTCACGTGAGGAAATATAGCGAGTAACAAAGTCCACATGGAAGAGACCATAGTATAAGAAGGGAATTATTTCGAAAAGCTAACAGCTGAATTCCCTTCATTCTTAATCAGTGTGGATTCAGTTTGGTTTGGTGTGGAAAAACACTTGTTTTAACATGGTTTTAATTAAACGGGCACTTTCACAATCAAGGACCAGTTTCCGCTGCAAACTTTGAATCCTGTTGATGGTGATCTATTTTTAGAGCGAATGAGCTCAGTTCTTCCACCAGTGTGTGGCTGGCAGAAAGGTCAAAGGTCATAGTAGGATGAAATGCGAGTTCTAGAGAGGAGGTTGTAATTTCATTTTCAGCACAGATTCTGTAACTCCAATTTTAGCTTCTGTTAATTAGCTCCATACAAAGCTAAAACCATTTAAAAATTTTCTCAAACATAAAACTCTTTATTACTTTGCTTGTTTGTCTGTTAAATGTCTCCTAGTTCTTTCATTTCTTAACAGATATCTTCTAGTAAGACTGCAGGCTTTCTCGTAGTTCCCAGCCTCCAAAGGTTAGAGAACCTTTGGAAGATGAAAACCTTTGGAACCTTAATAATCAACTAAGTAAAGTGGATAACAATTAGCTGGAATTAGTCAAGTGAGGCTATTTTTCTTGTCATAACAATGTAAAGTGTTGACAAAAAGGACCACATGAGGGCTGAGTAATCGCCAGAAGCAAGTTATGAAAGCTATGAGCTGTTTCACACTTTGAAATGTTCCACCACTTCAGGAATTTGTTGAGTTCTGCTGGGCTGTGAATTTATTCAAAGTGTACAAAATCTGAATTGGACATCTAGCCGACGTTAAGAATATCACATCACTTTTCGAAACATCCAAAAAATCTCGAAGAATGGAATACCATCTTTTCTGAATGAATCCTTACCTCATCTGTCATAAGCGTTGCAATGGACCTTCCGATTTCATGGTACTGAGCCCCCCTTCCAAAGGGCCCTAAAAGAATAAAGAGAAACCTGAAGGCAAAAACACATAATATTTTTAATTTATTTTTAATTGCCGTGAGGAAAAGTGAATGAATTTTATTTTGTTTACAGTGGCATCTTATTCAAATGGTAAATGTCAGAAAGGGTGTAGTTTAATCAGCTCTCAGCAACCTTGTGGTAATTGGGACCTCAGCCAGCCCATTGAGCAGGACCGCGGGGGAGAGGCGAACGAACGCCACCACAGGCTTGTTCAAAAAGTCCAGCTCTCCCACCAACACGTTACACGCCTCTGCCCCTGCTGGGATCTTCTTCATAAAATGAAGGTCTATCTGAAAAAGGACACAGTGAGGATCATCACATAAAAGGTCGGGTCACCCTTTCACGATAGCTTAAAATCTAAGCAGCTTTAACTACAAGGATGGTTTTAATAGTAGTAAAAAATGAAATAAAAATTCAAAATCACTTCCATGGCATGCATATGAAATGGTTATTATTTTTACTGTTTATCCTCCCGTTAATCCCCTAATGTCAGAGTTTAAACTGGCTTCTCATCTAAATATAGTCCAGCTGTATGGGCTTTGTGTGTCCCAAAAGTCAAATGCTTCACAGATGTGTGAATGAAATATTACAAAACATGGATATTAGTTTGTGACCTATTGTGTAACAATTTGTAAGGGCCTGTTATTTCCATAGTACAATGCTATGTTTTTGCTCCTGAACCAGAAACAAGGACTCTGCTTTCACTCTTTGATAAAAACGGAATTGCATCGTGGGGAGATTTTTTTAGATATTAAAGATGCCGATGTTACATGGAAAATCTCAAGAGTTGGAAAGTAAAATAGAATTTTTGTTCTTTCATAGAGCTCATTTAGCATCTGACTCTATCAAAGATGCCTGGCTGATGGGCCATGACTTGCTACATGGGTAAAAATGGTACAGATTAAAAATAAATAATTACATGGAATTCTGCGTAAGTGAGTAATAATCTGCAGCTGACCCGGAAATGTGGGCACTGTTAAAACATTCAGAGTAGTATTATGAGATAAATGTTTCTGATTTCCTCCCAACTGCTATGAATATACCCTCAGAGCACATTAAATTATTATGTCAGTGAACAGGAACACACAAACGTACTTCAAACATTGTATGGCACAAAAGGTTAAACTCATATACATTATGCAAAAGGGCTTCAAAAAGGATTTTGTCTTTTGTCTTTACTGTGTGCGCTTGTTCTCTTTGTTGACTGACTTTTTTAATACTTAACGTGGTTATAATCCTAATCCTTCAGTAGGTGGCCTTTCTGTTAAAAACAACCTCTTGTCCATTTATCCAAGCATCCAGTTACATAACAGTGTGCTCATGTTTGTCAGATGTGACATACTTATTCTCATATGGACTATTGTTACATAAAGATGAAGGCTGAATCCATGTTTAAAACATGGTGATACAGTATCATCACCAGATCAATTATTGTAAAAGTGGACCAACTTTGTGTCTTTTAAGATGTTCAAAATATTTGCAAACTCACTAAATAAAGTGTTCTCCTAAAGAGCTTGCTTACAGCTATGAGACAGCGGCTTGGAGTTAAAAAGTAAGAAGCAATTACTCTGTTTAAGTACTACTTACTGCACCGGCTCAGAAACACAAACCTACCTTGCTAAAATCCACAGCACTGTTTTCTCTACTGACTTCTGTTTTGCCATCTGGAGCAGCTAACTGAGACGAGGATGCCGTCATCTGACCTAGACAATTCACAGCAGAGAATCATGAAACTGTTCCACAACATTCTTCAGCATCAGCTGTCCTTCAGTGACCGGCCGGTCAGTAATAAAAACGTACATTTACAAACAATTCTTTTTCCACACAAGCATTACTGTGCTTCATTAAAAAAAATAAACAGGCTATTCCTTGTCATGGCACCCGAATGGTCCAGTCCAATTTCTGGATTCATTCATCTGTATAATAAAAAATTAACACTCATTTACAATAATGATGGCAATGCAGTCACACTTGATGCTGTTCATCTTACCAAAGGCTGATGCGTGAAATAAGATGCAACACTAGGGATATCACATCACTCACCCACTAAGGTTTCAGGTGGGTTCTGTGATTCCGTCAGAAATTATACCTACATGTTAAAGCTGGCACGAAAAAGGGAAAAAACCCTTTCAGTTACAAGCTTTTCCTAGACCAGATAAACGACAGATTCAGAGCAAATGGTGCTAACTGCTCTTCATTTTTTCTGTTGTATAGGATGAAAAATGTTTGATTGACTACTCTGTTAGCCATCACCTAAAGCTGTGGCAGATAGAACTAGGCTGAAGGAAATTATACTTGGAAGTTTTAACCAGCAGTTGGAACCTTCTGACCGATTAAAACGGAGAGGCCTAAGACAACTTTTCACTTTGCATGTATTTCAGCGTGAGATTGACATGCCTCAAAAAATTCTGCAACTAAAGCGATCCAGCACTTAATGAAGCAGCTCGAGTTGTCTCACCATTCTTGTCCAGGTGCTGCTCAGATGCTCGTCGGCCCATGTCAGCGATGGAGCGCACAATAGGTAGTCGATTGGCCAACTTCTTCTGGTTCTGGTGATGGTGTTGCTTTAAAAGGGTTTTGCGCACTTTCCGTCTGAGCTCATCTCCCAGTGGTGAGTACAGCTCCTGGTGGTCCAACA
This sequence comes from Menidia beryllina, assembly GCA_013363375.1. Taxonomy (NCBI): domain Eukaryota; kingdom Metazoa; phylum Chordata; class Actinopteri; order Atheriniformes; family Atherinopsidae; genus Menidia; species Menidia beryllina. The sequence goes on from JABUIW010000214.1 coordinate 6,318,377, forward strand.
CCATGTCTGGAGTGGTTTTTATTTTGTTTATTAAAAAAAAACAAAAAAAAAACACACAAGCTATTATTATTATTGGCATTTTCAGTTTCTGAGATTTTGGTCTAATACATTTGAGGTTTATTTGGCTCATCAAATAAAATCATTGTCTTGCTGGCTCTCTTTGCTACAGTTACCTGCAACGTCCTCTATGCCATTGGCCTTCATATCTAGCAGCACAGTGCCATTGATGATACAGCTGCGCAGTTCAAAGAGGCTGTGCAGAGACAACGTGGCCACGTAGGGTTTGCTCCACCGCTCTCCTCCGTCCTCCACATCCTCCTCAAACTTCAACCACCTGCAAGAGGAGTTTGAGTTTCCATCAGGAGGCACTAGCAGACAGCACACTGGGTTGCCATCTGTTCTAGCTGCAATTACAGCACATTGGTTCTAATGCCCTCACATGTAGTTCTTATACCTATTTTTTCTCTCAGCTTCCCTCATTTACTCTCCCTCCTTATTGCCTTTCATCAGATTATCAATGTAAATAAATATGTCTTATTTACCCTGTTAACACATCACCATACAGCATTTTTTGCAAGTTTGTCAGAAAGGCTAAAAATATGCAAACCGATTAATTGCAATAACATAATCTAATGGGAAAAAAAGGACAAATTTTGGGAACGGAGCCATGATTCATCTATCTGGTCGATGCAGTGTTGTCCATGGGAATCTATAGTACCTAGCACTTTCCCTCCACTCTGAATCCTCTCCATCCTTTAGACAGATCTCATCCATCTCTGTGAACAGGTCATGAGGAAGGTGCTCCTCATCGTCGTCCTCTGCCCCCAAAAGGAACTGCACTCTTTGGGAGGGAGTGTCTGGAAACACGAGAAATTCCATTAAATCTTAAAAATGAAGCCGATCATACCAGCTTCTTTGGGTTAAGACGTTTCAACATTGTAATGCATGCAGAACCATGTTGTGGCCAGTACCAAAAAGGGGAGACTCCCTGCCCTCGTCCAAGGGGAGGTTGAGCTCCCTGCTCCTCCTCCTCCAGTGCTTGCTTCCATGGTGACGATGCCTGCGATGGCTGCGGTGCCTGGTACTGCCCAGTGGGACATGGACCCCAATGTAGAGAGTCCTATGGCCTTGTGACAAATCCCACAGTAGGTGATGGAGAATCAATAACAACACATCCATTTCCTGTGTGTGTCTATGTCTGCATGCACATTTTCAAAGTTAATCACAATTTCACAGATCATATCTGAGCATTGTTGTCCCTAATTTCTAGGCATTATCTTTTTATCTATTTATTTAGCAGTGTCGTCTCTACAATCTTTACTTCTGATAAACTCTGCCTCTTTGTGATGCTCTCTGTATTCCCATTTGTGTAATTGGCCTGTTGTCAATTAACCAAATTACTTGCAACATGTTCCGCCAGCTGTTTCCTATAAGTACCACTTACTATGTTAGCCTTTTATGCTCCTCACGCCATCCTTAATGAGGGCATAGGGGTTTAGAGTGTGTTTGCATTAAGTTTGAAGACTGAACATAGGCACACAATAAAACTAAAAATATATCATAACTTGACTGGAACATTCACACACTAATTCCTAAATACCTAAATTAAATAAACTCTTATAACCTATATTGCCAAAAACCAAGAGTTTAACCGACAGCTGAAGCTGTAAATATGTGGTCTGTCGTCTACATCTCCAGATGTCCATATATGTAGCTCCTGACATTTAGTTACCTTAACTTGCACTTATTTGTAACCATGTTTTGATCATCTGTGTTTTTATGAGTGAATAATATTGATGTAACATCATCTCCCCCACAGTTTCTGCCTCCTACTCTGCTCTTATCTTTTGCCAGTTTAAAAACAAAAATGCAAAGAGAAAAGCAGCTGTTGGGTGGACAGAGTGGGTGGACTCAGAAGCAGCTTTGTGCTTGATGTACTGTACCTTCGAAGTCTTCCTGCTCAAAGTTTGCTCTCTGCTGGGACCTTGTTCCTCCCCTGTCGAGCACCGCCTCATCATCATTCCTCTGCCAGACACACAAAAGCATGCACATAAAAAAAAACATGTTGACATTATCCTCGTCATTCAGGAGCCCAATCACAGTTCCCCACCAGCATGAAACTCTCACAGCATTCTATAGTCTCATGAACACAGCATTATAGAAAATCTTTGTTGACTTGGTGTTCCCTCACAGTTGAGGGCATTACGAACAAACACATTATCCCCAACTGCATGGCGCAGTTGTCTTGGAAACTAATTGCACATCTTTATCATGTGAAGGAAGGGGTCTTAGGATACTCCAAACAGAAAGCTTGTAATTTGAAAGCAATGTATCACCAACCTACGATTACCGTTTTATGGTGTGAAAGCAATCCGAGTTCCTCAGTTCATATGAGTTAGGTCAAATTAGTTATCATTTATGGAAGGTAAAGTGTGCCAAATTACGATAAATAATTGACTCAAATAATTATCTAAATGTTTCATTATTTTAATACAACTTTTATAAAAATACTAATATATTACACATATATAATCAAACATAAATGCATCAAATACATATGTCTTTCATTTTAAGAAGCACATATAAATATTTCATGATTTATCTAATTATATCATAATTTCTTTAATCTGTCACACACCCATCAAAGTCAAGAAGGCGGGACTTTGGCCAAACGCCCGAGGATGATTGGTCTGGTCTAAGGTGGCAACATGGCGGCACCCGTAGTGAGTAATCTATCAATAATCTATCTATTAATAATATCTAATAATCTATCTCTCTATTGAGTTGAGGGGAGGCGTTTTGAAACTGACAGTTCTATTATAAGTGGGACACGCTCACCCGGGTTGTGTAGCATTAAAGTTTGCAAGAAATTATAAATATTCTTGGACTTCTTTTCGCTCTTTTTGACATGAGCAGAGAGTAATTACCATTTTTTTAAAAAGGCTCTCTAGCACCTCTCCGGTAACATGGCAACCCAACAAAACCCTGTCCAGGAAGGTTGGCTTCAGTCTCTTGATCTGGAGGATTATGTGCTCTCTGCAGTTCGGGCTTCCGAAATAGCAGCGAGTTTGGCGTCTCAAGAGGGACCACCAGGCGTCGACTGTGAAACCAGCCTGAGGCATTTTCATCAACTGCTCTTTAATTCAGCAGGTGAGTAATGTAATTTAATCAGTGAAGTTTAATAAAAGTTTTCATGTCTACATACAGATACAGAAGAAAGAGCCTTGCTACTTTGGCTGAAACAATAAGAAAGTTTTAAACATAAATTAACCATTACAGCCTTGTCTGGCAATTCTCATCAATCAAAAGTAGCTATGAAACAGACAGAAATTGAAAATATGCTGGAAATGATGATGTAGCAGCTAATAGGCTAACAAGCTACTAATTACTCTGAAGTAGTGCTGTAAATAGTTAGCTCTGTTGGGGCACATGCACAATCCACGTTTTTTTTTTTAAACAGTCAAATATATTGGTTAGTTTAGTGTGCTCTAAAATTCATGAATGTTAAAGTAATATCACACAGGTAACTTACCTTGGACAGGTGCAAGGTGCTAAGAAGCAACAGGCACTTGCTCTTTCTGTAACCTAATGATGGAGGGTGTTTTTATTAGGCCTATTTATTTCCTCAATCAAATTTCCTGCTCCTCTCAAAAGGTCTGGATGTGATTTAAAACCTTGCTCATGTGAAGTAAAAGTAGGGTTTTGTCCTAACGCAAAAGGTTGTGACTTTGTTGGCGCCTTCCCGGCAAGGTGCCTCACATTCTGAGTTAGAGCTTGTTAGTGGTTTCTGGCATCCTTGTCTTTGCAGTTTAACCAATCAGGCAACAGGGCGCGTCAAAACTTCAGATGACATGAAATAAGTTATTAAATCTTGAAAAAATTGTGCTTTTTAAAACAAAATAAATATGTTAATTTGAGGCACATATATTGATCATTTTATTGTTTGAGTCATTTATTCACTGTATTTTGGCACATTTCATTTCATCTATTTCTTATAGTAGGAATCTTAACCTAACCTTAGACCAGCAATCACATAGGGCCATAGGTGAGGCCATAGGTTACATTAAATTAGATACACAATACACCAAACACACACAAATGCATTTTAACACAGATCAATTAAGCTTTATTAAACTGCTGTGATATCAAATGACTGTTTCATTTAACACTGGATGCACTATGAAAACATGAAAATAATCTTTGCAAAAAGACAATTAATCTCTGGGAAATGCTTGTCAGAACATGAGAAATTCATCAGGCTTGTTTGAGCACAGAATATGGATCTAACTAATTGGATTCCGATATCAAAGAAAAACAGTAGTTTCTGCAATGACCACTGGCCTGCGCGTCTGCTTATGTAACACTCGTGAAAGAAGATGAGAGTGAGGAGGTGGTGAGCTGCTTTTGATAGAATGCTCGGCACTTGCCATTTTTCATGACGCAGTGTGAGAAAAGATAAAAACTGAATATTTGCCTTGAGCTCTTTCATTTATAAAAGGGGAAGCTCTCTTTGTATCTGTTTGTGTATTTCAGATAATAGATTAAATTGTTGTGTTGCTTTTAGAAAGAAAAAATGGAACATGATAAACTGTGTAGCCTCAGTCACAATGAAGGAAAGCACAGCACAGAGGTGACATATCCAGTGTACTGTGTGGGCCAGAGTAGGTGGGGTTAAAAGGCCACATCCCTCCCATCTATATGCAACACACATGCAAAAATGCGTGCAGAGGTGCAATGGTGAATTTGTGGCAAATGAGCAAAACAAGCTTCAAATGTATGAAGAAAATCAAATTCTCTTGCATTGTGTCTGTTATTCAGTGAAGACGCGCAGCTTTTAAACAAGTGGATAAAGGAGACAACCAGCATTCCGTTTTTAAAACTGACAGAAATCTACAAGCTCCTCGATGTCTTGTTTGTGTTAATAGCAGCTAAGAATTTTAACACAAAAATCTGAAGTTTTGTTGGATTTTTTTTCCGCAAAAGTATTCATTCACACCAGATGGACACTTAAAAACAGAGGGACTGTTATTTCTTTTTGTACCTAAAAAGCTATCTAATATAAAACAAATACAGGCACACATAAATCAGTGGAAACTTTCAACGACACACTCATCAGTCTGATCAGTGTGTGAAATATTTAAATAATGTAAATATTACTAAAGAATTTAAGGATTTCTCAGCCATGCAAAGCTGGTGGGATGCTGATTTGTGATATTATGTGTCATGATTTACAACAATCCCATGTATAAAAAGCTTGCGGCAAACAAACGGGCCTCATAAATACATTTGGTACGATTTGTAGCTAAATGTACCAAAAAGAGAATCAAAACATTTGTTCCAGTAGGTATTTTTATCCTGAAAGCCAGCATTACTCCCACTCTTGCCTGAGCCATCTTGGCCACCAGATGACCATTGAAGCATTATGATAATGAAGTGGACTGCTGTTCACAGCTGCAGTGCCACATGGTCTGACCGGGGCACAAAGATACAGGAGATGAGTCAACCAGCTGAGATTAAATTTAAAGTCGCTGATATTGAAATACCAGCTATTATAGCCTATACTATATATTCACTATGTTCACATGCACTATTAATGATCAGTAGATTCAGCATGACCTGCCCCCAAGTAGAATGCGTAATTCCAGGAAAGAGCCTAGTGCACGATTATGTATCAAACTATCAAAAATGATCAGGATCAAAATATTGTAACGTACAAACACACGCACACACAAAAGCTGTGTTGCTGAATCTAAATGGACGCTGAAAGACCCACTAGAATGTCAGTGCATGCAGACTAGCATCCCACTTTCAGGTTGTCTTGTGATTGGGTGTTATTTGTTATATTTTAAATACAACAATATTATGCCTACTTTTCCAGTGAGTGTCCACACTGATTTTATAATAAAAATGAACAGCTTTACCCTGAAAAATCATGTTTAAGGACTGGCACAGCACATAGATTAAGGATGGGGCACATTCTTGGATCTGATCCCTACAGATGGCAGTAGCAACTCTGAAGCCATCACCGGCAGCACAGGCTTTTATGTGCTTTGAACTTCAACAGCCTGAGAGGAAGACATTAAAAGCCATCAACCAAACTATTCTTTACACCAAGCTTTTAGCCATCATTTGGTCTCCTAATATCAGCACATATTCGTAGCTTTACCACTTTAATCAGACAGTTGGTGCTTATGAAGACCGACAGAATTCTATCTTAAATCAGTCAATCAAACAGACTTTTATAATGCACGTTTCCTACTTTTTTTAACATAGCTCAAAGTACAGTCTTGTTATTTGACATGATACATTCTCTGTTTGTTATTTAGATTTGTCACTCTTCATAAAGCAGTTCGCACACAGCAAATCTGGCACGCCAAAACACTGCAAAGTAAGCGCTGCCCTACCTCATTGCTGAAGCACCAAGGAAGGTCTAAGTTCTCAGACTGCATGAGCTCTCCTTCTGCACAGTTTGCTCTGATATCAGTTTGGAATAGGTGGGACACTGTCTAAAAGCCGAGCTCACAGCAAACTCCTGCTGCCCCGCTTCACACCATGTCTGGTAAAGGCTGATGTCCCTCTGTTGTGTCAAACAACTGGAATTTGGGTTTGAGCATCCATCTGCAGTGCCTCCACTCTCTGTTCATGAGATTATAGATTATGCTGCTGCTGCCCTGCAGCATTTTACCAAAAAAATTAAGCTTGGTTTATGAAGAGCCTCAACTCTCTACTGAATGATTTAGGAAGAAAAAAGTTTTTAAAAAGTGTGTTAATCTAATTAATTTAGCCTCGTCAAATCAAACAGATTTCTTTAGAGCTACTATTAAATACTTTCAGATCTTTCAGATATTTATTTGAAGGATTTAAGTGTGTTATCTCAATGCATCCGTTTGTTTCTAGCTTCTAAAAACTGTCCCACATATTCAAAGGAAAAAACTCACCAAACTTCTACGTCCAGCTGAAGATGAGAAGGAGGAGTTTCCCTGAAAGAAAATCAAATCTTTGAGACAGTGGTAACCGGCAATCTGTCTCTTTACAGTTCAGTTCACAATTCCTTTCCTTTTGTTTTTTTTTTCTGTCCAACAGTCAAATGGAATACCTCATAGATTCTAAATGCCTGAGCATTTTCCAAATCAGGTTATGACCTGACATTTAAAGCCAAAGCTCGAAACCTAGTTTCAGATAAAACAGTTCCCCCTCTAAATGGAAAAATCTGTTTTCACATACACAGTTGATGGATAATAACAACAAATCTCCTCCATTATGATCAGCAAAGACCATTGAGAATGGGCTCTCATCACTTTGCAAATATCCCCCGTGAGGTTTTTGCTGTTTTTCAGCCAAATTTTCTATTCATCTTCAAAGATTATAAATGATTTTGACCGAGGGAGATTGATCCTTTTTGCATAAACATTGCACGTGCCTCAGTAAATCTGCATAACGGTGATTTCTGGCTCAATTGATTGCAAGACAAATACATTTGTAACAGAGATATGTTATATAAAAAACAAATAACTTTTGTTGCATATAATAAAAGAGAAAAGTTCAATAATGTCTTGATTCTTAGGATGAAATGTTGCTTTTGAGAGTTATTTTGGCTGGATAAAACATGGGTCAAATCAAATTATTTCTGCTGAGATTTGAAGTTATCCCTCTCTGGGTATGAGAGTGTGGGTCATCATCTGTGAGAAGCTCTAAGGGTGACCACAGCTGCCCACAGCTCCACAGGTAGAATCGTCACCGGAACTGCTGAACTGACCACTTTGACTCAGCCTCCTGAAGATTTGTCCTATATTAAGAAACACCTGTCAAGCTCTCAGAACTCCCCTTTGCAGGCGTAGCGTCCAAGCCACGCCAAGCTTGACATGCTGACATTCAGCCCCGAAATATTCATAAGCACTAAATCAATACTCGTCCCTTGCGATCGAGGCTCTTTACCGATGGCAGCAGCAGCGGCTCTACCTGAGCTCCCTGGTCCCCGTTGTCCATCCTGCTCTCGGAAGTTGACCGGATCAAACAGAAGGAGCACAGACCTCCGCAGCGCGTGATCCCGTCAGGTGGAGGTGGCGGAGCGACGCGGTCACATGTTTAAATGAGCCCCGGCCAGAGGCTCGCTGCTCATTAGCGCTCCCCGGATGCTCACCAAGAACATGAGGACATGCGCATCTCCGCCGGCTGACGTAGCTGCGGCTCTCCCAGCCTCTAGCCTGCGCCGCTGTGGGCTAAAGACGTGGGAAAGCAAGAGATCAGAAACCCATCAGCAAATACAAATGTTATAGGCTATGTTCCCTTTGGCGTTGTTCTACATACTGTATGAGACCCTATCAGTTATTTTCATTTTGTTCAGTTTTTTTCCCTCATTACAAAGTTCCTGCAATTCAGGCTTATTTACAACTTTGTCCTGCGTTTGTTTCCCTCGTTGTTCAGACAATAAATCACGAAAGAACAAAACTCGCCCTCAAACCACTTGTGGGAATACCCTTTTCGTTTAACTGGCGAGCAAAGGGAAATGCAAGTAATAGGTTAGTGAATCGAAACCCCAATGGATTCATTCTCCCTTTAGGGTTGGAGGGCTTTGTTTTGCACATGTACCTTGAAGATAATCAAAATTTGGGGCAAACACCTACAGTATGATTAAAGTTTTGATCCGGTTGGTTGTTTTTTAATTGATTTAAAAAATGTATGCCGTTTTGTGCAAATTTCACGTGGCCTCGACAGAGTCAGTGCTGAGACAAAAAACCTAATTTCAGCATATATTGCTGTGCCCCCCCCCCCCCCCCCATGCCTGCATGATGTTGGGCAGCTTCAGCTTGCCACAGTTCTACCCTCTAACATGCAATACTTGTGCTCTACACAGTATTGACTTATTGGTTTCCAAAAAAAATACCTCAATGACTCAGATTGCCCTCATCTTAAAATGTTGTTTAAATTAGGTGCTGAATTTTATAACAGAAAACAATAAAACGACTAACACAACACAGAGACTTAACTTTGCATCTGAAAATCTTTAACAAAACACCTTATAGAGAAAACAACAGACTGACATGACACTGCCAATTTAATCTGTAAAGACATATCTCAACAGAAGAGCACATTGAAATACTTCAAAACTGTCAAAGAAAAAGTGAAACGGCAACAAAGCTACACAAACATATTCTAAATCAGTGAAAAATAATGACACACTGAACAAATGCAGGCAACTGCAGATACCAATGCACACAAGTCAAGACATCCATGAAACTCAAGAGACTATTACATAACAGAAATCAATTTAAAACAACATTAATTCTAAATTACTTCTAAAAAGAGATGGAAGTTCACAAAGAACTCCTAAATACATCAGACATTCAAAGGCAGACAAAAAACCAAAAAGTTATTCACAATCATGGCCTAACATGATACGCTAAAAACAAATATATACTATTTTAGGTGCATTCACAACTGCCCTTTAACTGTGGAGTTCCTGGATATGCAGGTTGGGTTAATGCTATAATTCTGTTATTTGTCTTTTGTGTTTAAAAACCTGTCCGAGGAGTTTCATCCTCAGAGTCGGTGCTGCGGGTTTTGCACTGGAGGAATCCCTATAACTTCATCGAGTCAAATAAAAAAATCCCTTGCCTTTGTAATAGCATTTGGACCATAAACTGAGGAGCTGTTCTGCATTCACTTATCGCCATCTGCTGTTTATTTCTGGGAAGGTCTATTGCTGATAAAGAGATAAACGCCAAACCTCTTATTGACAGCTGTGAGCTTTTTCTTCACACTGAATTTCACTCAGCTGCACATTGAGCCCGTTACGCATCACTTTGAATCCCTCAAATTTATACACTATCACCCCCATCAATTGAGCAAGTGTTGAAAACTAAGTTTAAAGCCCTTTTTTTTAGAAAAAATGTAAAACCCACGCCTGTAATATGTCGCTTTGCGGGTGTCTCCATACGTAGTTCTCCTGTCTAGTGCTTGTTAAACGCTGCTGCTTCACGCATTCTCACGCGACTCACAACGTGCCATTTACTTTGGAAGCAAAAGAAGAGAGAGAAAGAAAGACAATGAATCTTCACAGTACCGCATGCACCATGACCAGAAAAGACATTTTACAATATTTGTCAATCTTGGTAGCAATCCAACCAAATGTCGAGGCAGCATTTGTTGATTCTGGAGAATGCGCAAATACGCATTAAGATTGGGAAGCACTTAGAGCATACATTATCCCATGTCTTTCTTTTTAAGTGGAGATTGATTTAGCCATAGTTTGGGCCATGCTAAATAGCCACTGCAACGTTTAGATATATTTCTTTCTTACTGGGAATACATTTGAGAACACACTCCGGAGCAAGTCTTTCGAACAATCGGTTGATGGTTGTCAACACGGCTGTCAGAATAGAGAGAAATTGGGCGATCAGTCTTCAAATGATTCAGTCAAAGAGTTTTTGGGTGATATGAAAGCATTATTATTTCTGTCGGTGTCATATAAACCTTTTGGTATTTCTAAAAGGATTCTTTGTGATGTAAAACAATGCCAGAACTCCCACTGTACGGGATTAAGTCAAACATATCCTGACTACAGTTAACATCATTTATTATGTTTAAGTCACGTTACAGCAGATATACAGAGATTCCACATCAGCATAGCATACAGGCTATGAAAAATAACAGGGGAAAAAATCAATGGAAATAAGAACCCCCTAAGTCTACAACACTTTGAACTTCTTTAACACATGAAGTAATGAATGTATCAGTGATCAGTAACGCCATTTAGATTTTTCATAGCCTACTGCTTTGATAAAGTACAAAATACATTTCTCCTCACTGACAGGGATTATTATGCCAGCATATGCTACACAAGACCATTTCATGTACAGACTCCTAAATATTTTCAGTTACTAACAGTTTGGGCTACTTAATAGAAGAGAGTTGGCTTTGAAAACACTATTCTAATAATGGACGCCATTTCATCTTATTGTGTGTACATTAAATCACTATCACGAATGTCCAATAGTATTTACATTATATTCATAATTACAGTGATTCTGACTCAACTGTGTGGCGACAGGGCGCACAATTTATGGCAGAACCGAGAGGAAAATGTGCACTTTGGCCATTTACTGCGGAGGATAAAATACAGATAGATAGATAGATAGATAGATAGATAGATAGATAGATAGATAGA